>JAQIUQ010007515.1:2500-17665 GCA_030378365.1 Hybognathus amarus
AGAAATGACATCCACTTCAAGAAGAACGGTAAACATAAAGGCCTTTTACTTAAATGTCAGATTTTTAGAATGTAATAACAGAGCTGCAATACTTAGAGGATTCAGCATGAAGTGGATGCATTACATGAGCCAAGATGCGACAAAGATTAGATTTCTGAAATACGCATAAACAACTTGTGAAATCTGAAAGGGTACCTTAACCAATTAAAGTCACAATGAAATAGGTGTGTGTGTGTGTATAATTAAAATATCTTTTTTTATTTACATACAGTACATACAGTATATATTGCACTATTTTGTATAAATAATTTGTATATGATTTTTTTTAATGCATAATAAAATACCTTTCCCCTTCCTCTCTCCTCTTTCCTCTTGCAGGGCATCTCTTCTTTTCCCTGATGACGTATTTACTAGAGCAAGGGTAGGCCAACACTGTCACTCATATAAGATCCACCAATAACAAACGTCCAACCGTCCAAACAATTCCCCATGGACACAATCAAGACCCGCTCAGAATTTACTCTTGTTCAAGAAGCCATTTGACTATACACTGCACGAAGCTCCCATTCCACCACATCCCAAAGATGCTCTATTGGGTTGAGATCTGGTGACTGTGGGGGCCATTTTAAACTCATTGTCATGTTTAAGAAACCAATTTGAAATGATTTGAGCTTTGTGACATGGTGCATTATCCTGCTGGAAGTAGCCATAAGAGGATGGGAACATGGTGTCCATAAAGGGATTGATATGGTCAGAAACAATGCTCAAGTAGGCCGTGGCATTTAAACAATGCCCAATTGGCACTAAGGGGCCTAAAGTGTTCCAAGAAAACATCTCCCCACACCATTACACCACCACCACCAGCCTGCACAGTGGTAACAAGGCATGATGGATCCATGTTCTCATTCTGTTTACAGCCAAATTCTGACTCCACCATCTGAATGCGTCAACGGAAATTGAGACTCATCAAGACCAGGCAACATTTTTACAGTCTTCAGTTGTCCAATTTTGGTGAGCTCTTTTGTAGCCTCTTTTTCCTATTTGTAGTGGAGATGAGTGGTACCCAGTGGGGTCTTCTGCTGTTTTAGCCCATCTGCCTCAAGGTTGTGCGTGTTGTGGCCTCACAAATGCTTTGCTGCATACCTCGGTTGTAAGCGAGTGAGTTATTTCAGTCAAAGTTGCTCTTCTATCAGCTTGAATCAGTCAGCCCATTTCCTCTGACCTCTAGCATCAACAAGGCATCTTCGGCCACAGGACTGCCGCATACTGGATGTTTTCCCTTTTCACACCATTCTTTGTAAACCCTAGAAATGGTTGTGCGTGGAAAATCCCAGTAACTGAGCAGATTGTGAAAATACTCAAGACCGGCCCGTCTGGCACCAACAACCATGCCACAGCTTAAAATTGCTTAAATCACCTTTCTTTTTCCATTCTGACATTCAGTTTGGAGTTCAGGAGATTGTCTTGACCAGGACCACACCCCTAAATGCATTGAAACAACTGACAATGTGATTGGTTGAATTACGATAATTGCATTAATGAAAAATTGAACAGGCGTTCCTAATAATCCTTTTAGGCGAGTTTCACGTCCAAATAGGGAAAAAAGACTATAGCAAATTCAATTTCATGCCAACTTTAAAGGACATATACACATACGTATAAGATGACAATTCTGTAGTTACTCAGTCTAATCTTGTTCTAAACCGGAATTGCTTTTTTTACACGACAAAATGATACAACCAATGCTCACACTGCTTTTCATCTCCAAACAACAACAAAAATGTAATGGGTACAGACAATCTCATAAGAAAACGAAACTATTTTTACGAACATGGCAATTTCATTATGCATTCGTAAAACAGGATTTGTACGAAACACAATTTTCAAAAAGAAAAGTTTCATAAAGGTTCACCCCTATAAACGAACCACTGATAGAGATTGTCCAACAATGACAATTAGTTAGGGAATGCCATGAGAGTGCATTTGATACAGATAAAAAGCAGTCCATAAATTGCTTTATATTCAGTGTTGGGCAAGCTACCGCACTGTTGCTAGCTAAATGAACTACTCCACAATAATATTATCTTTGCCAAGCTGAAAGCTACTCTTCGGAGAAAGCAGCTAGTTAAGCTACAAGCTACATGGACAGCGCAGTCTCATCCCAAGACATCATATAACTGACGTCTTCGGACGTCTTTGACTCATACGTCAATATATGCATTTTTAGGGCCCTCAGAACGTCGGTTCAGATGACGTTCATCGGATCCTAACTCTACCCCAGACCTAAACTTACCCCTAAACCTACCCCGTCACCTGACTGACGTTAAAGGTAAAGCGTCAGTTGTATGACGTCCCAGTATAGTCATATAACCGACGTTTAGGGGGGCCCTAAAAGGCGGATATTGAAGACATGGCTAAAAGACGTCCAGACATTAAGTTATATGACTTCTTGTGAGTGAGACTGTGTTAACATGGAAGCTACTTAAATAAAATACAACAAATACAATATATAAGATTGTAATCTAAAATTGACACAAACAACTTCACTTGATAACAAATAGAGTGTTAATGACACCTTTACCTTTTAAAAAGCACAAATGTCAGGGCATGTCAAAACATCTCAAGGACCCCGGTTCAGATAGCCCCATCTAACTGACGTTAAAGGGTACCCTGAAACGTCGGATGTTGACGTATGGTCAAAAGCGTCAGTTAGATGACATCTTGGGGATGAGAACAGGCTAGAGGAAACCATGTGAGAGTTTTCATGCAGAGAACGTTTGCTGACACACACACACTCAATGTTTGTGTTGAATAAAGCATGTTAAATGACTAATTAATGCCAAGGTGATGTTTTTTTATTTATTAGAAAAAAAATTGTGTTGTCCAATCCATCAGGCTCTTGTTTAGTGCAACATTTAATACCATTTATATTAGGGCACCGGGCATTGCAAAGATTTTTTAAATCATGCTTAGTATTTTCTAAATTTCTAATGTTTTTTTTTTTTTTAAGTTGAATTTTCTGATTTCCCATGGGCCCACCCTGACTGGTTCTTGTTCCCCCATGTGCCCCCCAAATTTAAAAGCTTATTCCCTTCAAGAGAGTAGCTTCAATATAAGCTGCATGGACAACTTTGCTTTCTACATTCAAATTAGCTTCCTACATTCATGCTATTTCCTTAGGAAATATGAGATACTAAAAAAGAAACTTCATGTAAAGATGTCTTGTTTTTATTTTTATGTTTTTATTGTGGTAATTTTTAAGTTAAGTGTGTGTTTATATGCGCAACACAACCCTGATAATACCATTCTAGGAAGCAATGCTTCAGTTTTCTCTGAACTGTTAGTTTAACAAATGTTGTGGCATTTGATCTGCTGTGGATTAAAAGCAAAATCAACTCTATCCCTCTCCAAACTGCTGGTGTCTCAGTCCCATGGCTGAGGTTGACCTTTAACGGTGGTTCAGCTTGAACTGCGCCTGCTCCCTTCCTGATTAACTGGAGAGGAAGGGAGCATGAATTCAGTCTTGGTTCCCTGAAGAAAAAGGAAGGCGATACAGCTAATGCCAGCTATTGATAAGTACAAGCAAACAATGAGATCAGTGCCAGAGCTGGAGTCAATACAGTTTCACTGGAGAAAGATGTCCTTTAAAATGTATTATTAAGCCCCATTTACACCAGCAGCAACAAAGCAGCTGGTACCAATTAATTTTCAGTCAGTTGCAAGCGGCAATTACTGACAACAAAGTTGAAGAAAAGTTTAACTTTACATGCAAATTAACAGCAATGAAGACTCAGTTTAGTCCACGTGGTTGTAACGCCTCCCTTGTGTAAAATAAGTGCTCTTAGTTGTATTGAATGTGCACTTCAAATTAGCAAGTAGGAGCACTTCTGTACAAAGCTTTCGAACATGGCAAAATTAAATAGAGATGATGGTATTGGTTGTGCAGGGTGGAATTCTTTATTTTTGGACTATTTTAACCACAGCCTTTGAAAAACATGCCGTTTTAGGTAGCCATTGTTTGTTTATGCTCTGTTTCTGGAAATCAATCGCTAGTTCCACCTTCTCAAAGACATTGCGCATGTCGTTAAAGATGGCAAGTGGTGAAGTCTGCAATTGTTTCTTGTCTATGACATTATTTTGAAATTAAGGAGTCAAAATTGCATAACCTGACATTGTGACTATCGGTAACAAACAGAAATATTGTGTATAGTCTGAAACCAGCATTAGCTAACAGGCTACAAGTATGCTAAGCTAGAGCTTTGGGTACTTGCAAAATATAGCTAACAAAATAAATAACAAACTGTTCAAATCGGTACATACATTATGTATATATATATATATATATATATATATATATATATATATATATATATATATATATATAATTTGTATTTTTTTGTGAAAACATTTTCAAAAGCTAGTTATTTACACAGCCTACCAACATTAAGGCATCCAGCTGTAAGAACGCCTACTAGCCGTTGAACATTGTGACCTGCAGCAATAAAATCGCTGTCAGTTTGAACAGGACATATTTTACAATACTCGACATATGTTGTAAAATTTAAGGCGAGTGAAACATCTGCTGGAAGGCAGAAGTTTCTTTCTGTGCTCAGCCAGACTATCAAGGAAACCAATCAATGGATCTTGCTGTGGTGCTATTTTAGATTTTAAAGATTCAAATCTAACAAGATTTCAACCATGAAACAGAAACTTTGAGCATGAACTATAGTGCATTTTTGATGGATTGAGTGTGTGAAGTATCCTATATAATAATAATAATATTATTATTAGGTCTCACCTTTTTCAAATTTGGTCATTTTTTCCATTCATTTTTCCATACACTCCATTTTCAAGTTCAAATTCCCCCATGGTAATCTACTAACTCTCCTGACTGCTTTGTCGGACAAAATGGCGGATGGCAAAGTACGATTGGTCAGATCACCTGTCAATCAAGCTCCCAGCAAAGGGTCAATTGAACAGGTCTGTAACCTGAACTGATCCGTACCGTCCTCATTTCAGAGTTCCTAACATCCAAAATAATCATACAATTACAATAAAACAGTTTAAACCCAAAACTGACAAAAAAAGATTAATTAGCTTTAATTTTGTATCTACTGTAATGCGTTAAGTCGAGCAACTTATTCTTTGTATTTCCATATTTCCATGAGCCTTGAGACAGTATTATGTGCATTTTGCTACACTCAAACCCAACAGATTTATATTTCAAAACTCTTTTACAGTGACACATGGCTCCTAAAACCCTTTTCCTGGTTTCCATGGGAACCATGTTGACCTCGCAGTCAAGGCCTGCCAGAATACACTTTATGCTACGTTAAAGGCCTAGGAAATGTCAACAGGTGTGTGAATGACATTGAAACAAAAAAACTAAAAAATGTTCCTTGAGCTATTGTCATGTTTGCAAGTGCATATTTTCATGCCTTCTTGTTTGTCAGAGGAGACGTTGTGTTTTGCAATTGAATGTTTAAGTAGGTGGTAGATGTTTATTTAACTGACTTATAACCTTGGATTTCCAAAACATTTATTCATGAATATTTTCTAATATTCAACAAATTCTACAGTCTTTTCCAATCTGCCAAAACGCTGTGTTGTAGAACACACAAACACGGTAATAAAGGAAAAGGCTATCTTTAATAAATCCACAGGAAGACAAGTCACACAAGAGAATGGCTTACAACTTATATGACAGATGAGACCCGAACAGCAAATTAATAGACACAGAGGACTTAAAGGAGTAGTTCACTTTCAAATTATCACAAACTTATATATTTGCTGATAATTTACTCACCCTCATGTCATCCAAGATGTCCATGTCTTTCTTTAGTCGGAAAGAAATTAGGGTTTTTGATGAAAACATTCCAGCATTTTTCTCCATATAATGTGCTTCAGTGGGGCTCAGTGGGGGTATGAATGTGCTTCCAAACGGTTCAAGGTCCAAAAGACAGTTTCAGTGCAAACTGTTCAAAGGGCTTTAAACGATTCCAGACGATAAATAAGGGTCTATCAAGTGAAACGATCGCTCATTTTTAAAAAAAATAAAAAAGTTTAAGTTTTATAAGCTCAAATGCTCACCTTGCTCTGTACTGTGATGCACGTTCGTGACTCTCCTGTTCGAACTCATTAATCAAAATTAATGAATCATTTTCTGAGTCAATTCGTTCATTTCGTTCATTGAATGACTCGGAAAAAGATTAGTTCATTTTGATGAACGAGTTCAAACAGGAGAGTCGCCATTGACCAGAGATGGGCCGGAACCATGACAGCTCGTCAGCTGCAAAGTTCCGATCTCCTGGAATGTGAATAGCACGAAGGGACCTCGGGTGCTTCTGACTCCATAAGAGGAGGCGAGAGCGTAGACCACCTTGTCGGTGCAACCAAGGTGTCACCTCCATGGCGCGGCCCGGTGCTGCTGGGGCCGGGCGGGAGGGGGGTGGAAGTTGCATGAGGGCGCATTGGGCGGCAAGCGGACTGAGGCGTCTGAGCCGGCGGCTGGTTGGCAGCAGAAGGCCGCAGGGTCAGACAATAATAGCCACAGTCCACTTCTGGGCAGCCAAGAACTGTTGGGCAGTGTTCTCAACCGTGCCGCCGAAGAGGCCAGCCTGGGATATGGGGAAGTTGAGGAAACTGGTTCACTCAGCCTCGCGCACATCAACCAGGTTAAGCCAGAGATGTCTGACCACGCATGTGGACATCACCTGACTCAGGGAGCGTGCGGTCACCTTCGTCGCTCATAGAGCAAGGTCGGTGATGGCAGGCAGCTCAAGGATGAGCCCTGAATCAGCCCTAGCCTTGTGCATGTCATTGAACACCCAGAAGGATGGCAATAACATACATGGTGAGTTGCCCGCAGCTCTGTCCCACCACCAGAGTAGACAAGCACCTACTGGCATTGGAGGGGTGCTTAGGGTCGCCAGGCCAGGTGGAGGCGCTGTGGGGACACATAAGTGTTGCCACAGAATACTCCACAGGGGGAGTCCCAGTGTACCTAGGCTACTGCCTCTAGGGCAGAGAAGGCGGAAGAGGCCGCTGAGCAGTCAAAGGAGACTTGGACATCTGAGTAAAAAGGATTTGGGTTCACCACCCCAAAAAACAATCATCAGCCTTAAGTGCTCGGGACATGGCAGAAGGTTCCACACAAGTCCAATACTTGTGGCAGCCCGGAAAAGCATAGCTGTGTTCTCTGGATCAAACTCGTTATGCTAGTACGTCTGAGGACAGCAGCACAGACGAGCGATCTTCTCTAGAGGACTCCAGCTCACCTTGTGATGTGGCGATAAACATGATTTCATCAGCCGGGGACCGAATGAGAACTCACTCGGGACCACGTGCGAATTGCAACGTGAGAAGACCAAGGAATTTTCGTCGGTTTAGTTCCAGACCTGACATCTTAGGTCACCCTGGCCACCAGCCGAAGTATCATCTCACGTGGAGAAAAATAGATCGGTGTGTGCATGAGGGGACTCTCACTCTATTGAGCTAATTGAGTTTCGAACGTTACATTGCGATGGTCACGTTCCCACTGAGAGAACATGACACACCCACGAGCGCTGTCTGAGCGCCATCAAGGCCAAAACACGTACAGCGCTCGCGCCCATCAGCTGAATCTATCAGAATACCGCACTCAGAAATACACAGGCAGATAGTCTTTAAAAAGATTTATTTCGCAGACGTCCGTTTACCCGAGACATACAACCGTGTAGCAGATCATATTCACAAGCTTCTTTATAATGACTCAGCAATGAGCTTCACCACTAATATTTGGTCTTCAGATTAGGGCTGTAATCAACTAAAGAGCCTTGAGTCGACCAAGGTCTTGTCCTGCTGCGACGATTAGTCGACTAAAAAAAAAAAGAAAAACGGATGTTTTGATTTAACATTTTTTAAACAATTGTCATAGAGCATTTATAAAACAACAACGAAAAAACATCGAAAATAAATAAAACTATAATAATAATACAATTCTTTGAAAATTAAGTGATTTGTTTAACTGCAAGTGAGGAGCTCTGTCCTTGGTCTATATGTGACGGTCACAATCGCGCACCTGATCACACCACACGCTACAAAATAATATAACTGCTATCTGCCACATAATGAAAAATCCTAACAAAAGCTCTCGTTTATACAGGCTGTATTCTTCTTTACTTACAAAGCTATGGGTTAACTTTTGTCCAGCCGATCTGTTAGGCGTCTTAAAACAACAGACAAAATAGCCTAAAAAACTATCTGAAATCTAGGCTGTGTTGTAAGATAGCATATAAGTTTAATTTTGTTTTGTTACATTATTTAGGCTACTTTCAAATGAGTCAAGTGTACAGATAAAAACCTATTAAGAAAACAATCTATTGAGTCAGTATGATAAAGCCGTTAAAAGAGCTGCTCACGTCTTTTGCGCGCTCAAGTTCGATTTCAAATAGGCACGCGATGTGCGCGCTCATAATGGAGCAACGCGGTCGCCACCGTCGCCTACCTCCACAAACATGTAGCCAGACAAAAGATTTAGATTTCTTGGACATTCTGTCGACTAAAGTAGCGTGAACTGAATGAATACAGCAAAACTACCTACCGGTACATCCCTTACTGAGCGCGAGCAGCAGCGCAGCCAGTAGGTGCGGTTCCCGAGTGTGTTATGTGTGTGCGCTAAACTGTGGCGCAGTTACAAGAAATAGCCTAAAAGCATTTAAAGTTGGGGATAAAACATAGGCTAATTATATTTAGAATACAGTAATAAATAACTGCTTTATAAAGGAATAAATATCAGGGAGTAAATCATTGAAAATGTATTTCTATTGGCAAAAAAAAAAAAAAATGCGACTGGTTCGACCAATAAGAATTTCAGTCGACCAAGACGGCATTCAACTGATTAGTCGACTAAACGACTAAAGTTGACAGCCCTACTTCAGATGTAAGCCCGAAGAGTTTGATTAGTCTCACTGCTCAGATGGATATCGATTGTGATTTTAAACTTAAAAGGCAATATTTTAACGATCTAGTATTAAGTATCAAGCACAAGTCTCTTTGTGGGCTGGGTCTGGGGCACTGTTGCTATTTTACCAGCGGGATAAATGACTCTTGTGCCCTGACGCAAGTTTAACAGGGGTTGGTCTGAAGTAGCCTTATTATTCATAGGTGTGGTTTGGGCGTAACAGAAACAAACCAATAAGAGTGTCGTATCACATCCCCTTTAAGAGCATGATGAACGACGATGCACTTGTTCCATGGCGCAATATCATTTAGAACCGGCGTACTTACCAGGCGCGTATTCACAATTGGTTCACAGCCAATGAGATACGATGTTCTCGTCAGGGCTGTAAAAGAAACAGAAGTGACAATCGGAATGGGACAAACAGAACCAAATTAGCTTTGGTTAAACATGCATATAATAATTTGGGTAAATGTCTAAGCTTTATGCCTATTTTTCCCATCGTCATGGACACAACAATGATTTCCCTCGATGTTTTAATAGTTTTCATTATTATAATGTATCATTTGCAAAAAGTAAAATGCATATGTGTAGATGAGAGAATCATATGAACGTTGTTCACACTCTGTATTATGGCCAAGCATGCGCACTTAAAAAAGCATCTGAATGTACGTGCAACGCGCCACTGACTGGAGTTTTTTTTTCTGGTCAGTGGCGCAATTGTTTACTAGAACTGCAAAACAGCATGAGGGAATGTTTTGCGCCGAACACGCCTCCTTTTTCGCGCTGACCCGCCCAGGGTGCGCAAGTTCATTTCCTAGTTTACCGACGGCGTGCGTCTGTGGTAGGGAAAACCCGCTTTGCGCGAGTGCAAAAATGGGAATGATAAATGTGCGTCGGTGTACGAAGTCACTTACGCCGGGTGCAACATAGGGCCCAAATTCTTGCTTTATGCACAGATTTACCGGCTCTTACACTTCATTGACAATCTAAGAGTATTCACTTACATGTTGTGATAGATGGAAAATTGACAGATCAAGAGTGCATGCTGTTGTACATGACAAAGCTAAAATATGGCTGAAGCCATGACGGACAGTGATATTATGAGTTTGCCCTGCATGGCTCATTCCCTCCAGCTGGCAGATACAACAAAGTCAATTGAGCCAGCGACTAAGTGTGACAGAATTGGTCAGTATGTGCCTGAAAGATCGTAGGTCACTACACACTCACAGCTTGCTTCTTCACATCTACAGTCCATTCAGACACAGATGGGTCTTCCATGAAGAGACTCAAGCAGGATGTAGCTTCTCATATGATGGTAAGTCTTTTGGAACAGAGAAGAGCTCTTGCTGCGTACGGCGCAGATTACGAGCTACCTGTGACACTTAATGCACTGCAGTCGGCACTGACGGAAAGAATAATCACATTATCTCACTGTTTGAACAAATAACCAGAGAGACTAGCAAAAAAAAAAGTGTCCCACTGCTGATGTTATCCCCCTGTTCGAGACTCTAAAAAGGTTACTCTGCTAAGAAGCCGACAGTGACTACGTGAGTTAAAACAAAACACAAAACATTACTGGAGGCAGTACAAAAACACTTTAAGAAACACCACTTCCAATCATATGTACTGTATTGCAATGGTCCTCTGGCCCTGAGATATAAAGACGAGATTGTGGAGTTGTGGAGATTAAGAAATTCGGACACAGATATGTGCAGAATCCAGATGGCTAGTTTCTATTAGAAAGAAATATCTATTCAATATAACAGGCTGAGCCTATAGGCAATTCAATAATTCAGAAGTCTGCTTTTAGTCGTTCTAAAACACATAGGCTTAATATGTCGGTAACGCTTCCTTTTACATCCTGTTACCCATGTACAAACTATGTACTTATAGTAGAGATGCTCAACGATTAATCGACTGTTGTTTAATTGTCAATAATACATTTAATCGATAAAACGTATCGATCATCGATTAGCATGCGCGGTGCATGTTCATGCGCGCACGCTGCACAACCGTGAAACATGTAAGCGAGCGCATCCGGAGTTATGTTTGGGAACTGATTTTACACCTTCATCTTGACAATAAGTTGCCGTGTGCATTCAAAGCTCTTTTGTTTTGTGCAAATGTAAGTTGTAATAGTTTATTTTGTGTCCGCGCAATCTATATCTGGCTTTATTGTCTCATATTGGATGTATTTTGGTTAAGAATTGACGCTAATAAAGCATGATGATCTTTAGCTTGCTGGCTGTCTCAATGCGGCGATGACTGGGCTAGTAATGACTATTGGGAGTGTCATATTACATAACATTATAAAAGAAAACAATATTGTAATAAAACATTGAGAATTATTTGGGTTGAGTTGCCATGTCGTCTTGTTCCAGGAAGAGCGCGTCAGCAACATGAATCATTCCAACGCATTCTCATCCTTTAGCGTCATATGCGACGCGCATATGCAAAAACGACGCTATAGTACGCACATGGCACCCGTTATCGTTAATACAACACGTGCTGTGATGGGTAGGTTTAGGTGTGGGGTAGGGTAGGGTAGTCTCATATTACGCTGAAAGGATTTATGACGCCTTGGGTTCGGTGTTATATTAACGTCATAAAGGGTACCATGTGCATAGTATAGCGCCGCTTTTGCATATAGCATCACATATGACGCTGAAAGGATGAGAACGGGCTCATCATTCTGAATGGATACGGAATTAGTTGAAGTTCTTTTATGCATTCACCTCATTTTGTGCAGATATAAACTGTAATATTATGTTTATTTTGTATATATCTGATTAATCTCATATAGGATGAGTTTCTTTTGAGTTTAATAACGCGTGAGCAACATACTCAATATGCATATAGCGCGCGCCGCTCAAGCAGAATGCATTGCATGACTAATAATAACGATGATTAATTAGGGACTGAAATATAACATAACATGACCACTATTTTATTAATTCGTTGTGAAATCATTGGGTTTAGTTGCCGCTTTCAGTGCGTTGTTCCAGGAAGAGCACGTCCACAACAGTCACGCGCTGACAAGTGCATCTGAGGCGGTTGGTGACACGTTTTATTTGATTATTAAAAGATTAACTTAATTATTTAATTACATTTTAAACATTTTACAATCCCACTAGCCTTTATTTAGATTAAAAAACATTCTCATTAATTCTGGTGAGGAACATAGCGCTTTCCTGAGCAGCATTTGCAGATGTAATTGATCGTTTCATTTGAACGATGATCATTTATGGGAATTTGTGAAAAATGACATCCCTGAGCTTATAGTAATTACAACTACTGGGTAGTAACTTAGGTACTAACCCTTAACCTGATATGCCGAAACCTACCCCTAACCAATGTACTTGACCTTATTTTAGCCAGTACTTTCTAGGTAAGTAACACTGTAAGTAGTGTTGGGGAAGCTACTCTGAAACTGTAGTTTTCTTGAACAAGCTGCAAGCTGATCTCGAAAGTTAAAGTAGTTTAACTGACAGTTAGCGTCCCCCTGCCCCAGAAAAGTAGTTAGCTACACTACAAGTTACTATCAAAAAGTAGCTAGCTACATTGAAACTACTTTTGCTTTTTTTGAACAACGTATATTATAAATAACTGAATAAATGTCTGAGGAATGTTTTAAGTAAAATATTTAGTGTTTAAAACAAGGCAATGCAATTACGATTTCAAAGAGTATTGTTTTATTAACACACAACACTAAAATATCTCTGACTGTTTGTCAAAAGTGCAACAAATAGCCTACAACATTGCAAGAACGAAATATACATCCAACGTAAATTGCATGTTGAACATTTCTCAAAAATACTGATTGAAATTGGACAAATAAGGCCATGGGTAATTAACGTTAGTTGTTTCGCCATCCTCCAAATCTGCCATCACGTCTTGCTATATAATCATAATATGGGTGTGTCAACCCACTTCTGTACGTCAGCTGAACCGTTAGCCGCAAGATGTGTGATTAAACAACAGGTGGTGGTAATGGCAAAAATGAAGTTTGAATCTAAAGCAAGAAGAAGAATATCCTTGCATCTCGCTGATTCGCGCAAGTTCCGAACAACATAGCAATGTAGCTTTTGCTTGCGCTACACCGCTACTTGCTGCAAAAAGTAGTTAGTATGGAAAAGCTACACTTTTCAAAAAGCAACTGAGCTACTGCCAAGCTACTGAAAAATGTAGTTAAGCTTAGTAGCTTTGCTGACTTGTAGTTAACTACTCCAACACTGACTGTAAGTACATGTAAGTACTGTACTGTAAAAGGAAGCATTATCTTATGTATTGGTTTTATTTTGTCGTACAACAACAAAAAGTAGGCTCACATAGACACAAGTGAATCAAAAACAGCATCCTTCTCTGCCATGTTCAACAGATTTATTCAAGAAAAAGGGACAGTGACGGACAGTGGGAGTGTGCCAACGCAAAGTTTCTAGTTATGTAGCAGAGCACGTGATTTTCCCAGCAAGAGAGCGCATGAACGATGACTAGACCGTGAATCAAAGCCCTCTGCCCTGTGCTTGCGCAAGTGGAGAGAAAATTCTTGTCTGCGCCTTCTATGAACATAGATAGTGAAAGGACCTCTGTATTAACATAAGAAATCGACTAAGCTGCAATGAAGCAGAGATGCTTTTGTTTGTGAATGAATTTAAAGCCTACTCTTAAATAAGGGAAATGAATCGATGAGTCCAAGTACATCCAGAACATCTCTTCAGATGTTGAATGATCAAGCAGAAACGCTTTTGTTTGTAAAGATCTATGCCACACATTTATTTTAGGGAAATGTTGATTGTGAGCTCAAGCTGAATGCTTTTCAGATCCAGTAATGTCAATATATATTAAATGTTAATATCATCAAAAACATTTAGTTTAAAAATCAGTTGGATGTTCATTGATAAAGCAGAAATGCTAGTCTGTGAAGAAAGACGTTACCCCACACACTATTTGAGGGAAAATGCATTGTGAACATAATGCTTTTTATCAAGTTAATCGTGCTGCCCGATGCGAACTATGATATGTCAAAAACGGTTACTTTTCAGGAAGTGAAAAAAACATATAATTTCTAAAGCAGCTGAACGTAGCGTTGTCTATGCTTGGCACAACATCTTTAAATGGAACCACATTCTTGCCAGTGTCAGTGATATAATCGACATTTGACCCAAATCGAGTTTAATGGCATACGTGGTATTGTATAGTAACGTGGTCCAGCATGCGTTCTTCCAATCATTAACTAGAATGACCAAATCGCGTTTCATATTGACAGATGAATAGGCTACGCTCAGTTTATTAATACGCTTAGTTTATCAAATGTGTTGCAAACTATGGAAAGACAATGTAATCAATACACTGGCATGGATGGCGATGCTAGACTTTATTGACACAATCCTACCGCAATTTTGTTTCGGAAATGAGCTGCATTTTATTACAGATATGAGCTGCATCACTTCCTTTACTTGAAGATGATTGTGTGATTGTGAAGATGATTGTGTCTGCGACTTACTTTCACTTTTGACGCTCAGCTGCTCATCTGCGGTGATGCGTGTCGCAGTAGCGCCGTCATATCTGACTTATAGACCATTTCACAAAGATGTAAACAACACTGGCCCAGAAACACTTCCTGTTTCAGTTTGTAACTGTTTTCTTTATTTCACATGTGAAGAAAACATCTTAAAGATGTTTGTTTAACTTTTTGATTCAGTTTTAAATGTTCTGTTGGTTGTATATTTATCCCAGCTTTTATGTAGTGTTAAACAACTGAAACAGGAAGTGCTTCTGGACCAGTGTTGTTTACATCTTGTGAAATGGTCTATAACGTGTCATATAGCCTATATAACACGCTCTAACTCCGTTTATCTTTTTAGCATTTTTGGGAGGAGTAAAATATACATGTGGTTTCAACAACCAGATTGCGTTTACACCTAATAAAGATCTGAACAGCAAACAGATTTGACAGCAAATGGAAATACGTGGAAAAATCAGATGACATGATTTCACAACTTTTCATTGGTCATTTAGATAATGTGAAGCATGCTAGTATGACGGAAACTAAACCTGGACATTCTATCCGTGAAAAAAGTCTCAAATCGTCAAATGGACATACGCGGTTTTCATCGGATCGCGAGTTGAATGCTAATATGAGGTAATATCATACCTATTATCATTTTTATGTTCATTGTATAAAGTTTGCTTTTGTTTGAGGGTGAGTGAATCTGAGCCTGACT
>JAQIUQ010007516.1:0-47500 GCA_030378365.1 Hybognathus amarus
GATAGATAGATAGATACACACAAGAAAAATTAATGCATACACACACATAGGCACACACCTGTGTTTTAACCAGTGTGTGCTACTTCTCATACATACATTCATAAACACACACACACACACAGACCCTGGATGGACACTTAAAAGCCACATGAATAGTGGAAGATGTGGGATAATCCTGCCAGAGAAGAGAAGCACTCAGAAAAGCTCGCCTGCAGGCCACACACACACACACACCAAAGCCACTGTGCAAGAGAACCCTGGTGCATTAGATGGCCAAGGCCAGACCTGCGGGGGTGTGGTGTGTGTGTGTGTGTGTGTGTAGTGCCTAATGTGCCTTTATGTTTCACAAGAAAACTTCAAACTCATTGTAAGAACACACACACACACACACACACTATTGCTAGAATTTAGAGTTGTGCTCGGTAAAGGTGTTAATTACTGCTAGTTTAGAATGCTAATTAAATGTTTCAATTAATTATTGTGTTTGTTGCCAAACCCTGCTGTTAATTGGAGGTGGTGGAAACAGAGAAAGAGCCGTTGATAGGCTTTCCCAGCGATGTGTGTGTGTGTGTGTGAAATCAGCAGCGTGAAGCAACCGTGGAAAGACCTAGAGAAAGACGTGTGTGTGTGTGTCAGAAACATGAAAGAATACAAACACAAAAGATACATAGACAAAAAGAATAAAAGCTGCTTACACAGTGTTTTCCAAAACGAATTAAAATGAATTGTAAGGAAATATGAACTGTGTATAAGGCATAAAAATGCATTATGTTGTGTCTTTAATATAGATAAAACTCATATTTACATTAATAAAATACGATATATACACTATTTAGTATTTATTAACAAATATGGTGTCTCTTTTTAAATATGCATTAGCATAATGCAATACAGTAAGTAAAGTACTAAAGTCTTCTATTTTGTGCCTTGTAATAATTTTTGCAGGTCTTTTTTCCTATCGCTCACCCCTCTAGTTCATTATTCACTCATTTACCTCATTTATCTCCATTTATGAGACAAAGGCCTCAGCGATAAGAGCGAGCTCATCTGTCACTTTACACCGGTTATTTGTCCTTAAACATTTTAAATAGACGGTGATGCATGTGTGTGTTTGAGAACGAGACAGACAGAGAGAGAGAGAGAGAGACCGGGAGAGTAAATCTGTCATGGTGATGGACACAGGGACTATCTGAATATGTAAATGAGCTGCTACTGGAGCTCTGTTAATCCCGCCCCCTGGGCTATTTCCTGTCTGGATCAGGAAGTAGGGAAAAAATGAAACTCATGATCAGCAGTTCTTCTGGCACACACACACACACACACTCATAAATATGCATTTACTTTGGTATCACACGTTGGCCAAAAAAGTGATATTTTGACACAGAGTGAAGATTAAATTCTGTCTTTCTGTCTGTCGTTCCCCGTCTGATGCTCTCATATTTATACACACAGCGTGAAATCTGCTCAGATCAATGCATCTCTTGTCATCTCTCTACCTTTGACGTCTCTCTGGATGTGTTTGGAATGAAAATGTAGGCAGTAATACTGTCTTTAAAAATAGTATATGAAGCAGAACCTATTATACATTGACAAACATGCTCACTGTTCTCGAATTACCTCATTAATTCAGTTCATAAAAGTCTAAAATTAGCTCTCTGTTAGCATTCCCATTCATTTCAATGGCAGTTTCTCAGCTGGGATACAAGGCAGAAACATATCTATCCTAGGTGCAGTTTCCCAAAAGCATCGTTAGCCAACTATGGTCGCAAGTCAGTGTTTCCCGAAACAATCGTTCCAACGAACATTCGCAAACAGCATCGCAAAGTTTGTATGGTTTGAACGACAGATCTTCGACCTGTGGTTCAGAAGCAGAGTTTCTATATTGCATAACGTTTGGACGTAATAAATCCTTATCTCTGAGCAAAATAAGCAAGCTGACATTCAGTAGCAACCGATGCCTTTTATTTAGAATAGTGGGAATGCATTGACATCACTTCCCGCCGGAAACAACCCCCTCAGACTGACTGTGGCAAAAGATCTGCTGCGTGACTGGATTTAATAGCGGAAACTGTGAAAAATGCGACTAAAACAAACAATTTTATCAATTTTAACTAAATGTTGGACTCAACATAGTGTTCCTTACAACTTATTAAAGATCCACGCAGCCAGGAATCGTGTTACTGACATTTATGTTTGCCTGATTTCGACACCTAAACATAAAGCAAATTTGCCTGTGAACGCTTTATATAAATACAATATAGGTAGGTCTAAATCAGGGTGATCACTTATATCAGTGTTATATATGGCCATATCATATCGTCTCAGCCTAAAACTTTATAGTTTTTTTTTGTCAGTGTTTATTAAAAAGCATCCAATAATGCAGAATATGCGATGATAAATATTTTAAGGTTCTATATGTAACTTTTTTTATAAAATGAATGCTTTTTTTATTGCCTGTGTTTGAAGGGGTTGTAATCACACATTGCAATGATCCACTTTTCGGGTTTTGCTATTACCTCTGAAGGCCAATATTCATATTTATATGTGAGGTCTCCGGGTCGGATTCCCTGCAAAATCCATCATATGTGACGTGCATGCGCTGCCTCGAGCCTCTATCATACAGTCTATGCGACCCATAGACAGTAAAAGAAATGGTACACAATAACCCCGTTGATTTCAACATGCGACCAACGGCACTTCAGCTGACGACATGGAGTCTGATAACTCCCCAAACGTCCTGCCTCCAGCACAACACAGACTCCAACACAAACTCCACAAAAATATAATAAACAAAAAAGTTTTATCTGCTGAAGCTCGTCAGGCAAAACGTGAATCTGATCGAACTCGGACGCAAACGCGGATCAACATCGGCAACATATTAGTAGGCTACGACATATTAGTAAACTCTAGTAAAATAGCAAGGTAAACTACATGAAACATGACATGAATACAAAAGAATGTTCCAGGATAACAAAAAGTCGGTGCTTTAGGATGTAACTTATTTTATTTACTAGATCTAGTTCACTGACTCATATTCGTCTACTATCATATTGTTTATAATACACATTTCCAGACACGTTTAGTACAGTAATGTCACTTCCTACGATACTTACTGATACACTGAAACTGTTCAGTTTAGTTCACTAACCGTTTTCGTTATCATATTATAGGCTACATTCACCTATGTTGACATTGCTGATTGTGAAAGATACACGAATAGTTAGAGAAATGGCTTATGCTAGAACATCGTATGTCGGCTGAGACTAAATGCAGTTTACTGTAACATTATCATGAACAAGCACAGAGCATTAGTTCAACGTCAAGCTGATAAAAGTAGGCTATTATTGTACCTGCAGTGGGAGTTTACATTAGTTTCCAGCATGTTGTGTGATTAGTTCGCCGTTGCGTTGAAAGTCTCCGTGTAGGCTGGTATGGAATGCTCGCTCTTGAGTATCTAGCACGCACACGGGCACGAGCGCTCTTGTTGCATTCTGAAACATCACCGCTAGAGGTGTAAATTTCATATTTCATACAGCCCTCCAGAAAAAGAATCAGGCATTGTTAAAATGTTTACATTAATATAATTAAAAATTAATGATTTCAAATGGCCGTAAATGTAAAAAAAAATGATGAGATGTCAAAAAAGAAGAAAAGATGAATAAATGGTTTAAGTATGGCATCCACCAGCAAGGGTTAATGGGACTATTATTACTTTGTGTTGAAACATCTTAACTCTTGTTAGTCTGAACGAACTAATGATTTGTCAGACTGACGAATTAGTCAGAAGTTCTGACGTTCAGTCTGACCGAACTAATGAGTCAAAAGGAAGAAAATAAGTCTTAATTTTACGCCTGGTTCGTTCATGACACTGCTGGTCAAATTCAGCACATTGCTTTGTGGGATGGTACAAAATCTGTCACTGGGGTGGTATTCTTTCACAAAGTACTAATATGCACCATTTAGATACTAATATGTCACTTTAGGTAATACTATGTACCTTTAAAGTGCTAATATGCACCCTTCAGGGGTAATGAAGATACAAAGGTGTACCTTTGAAAAGTGACAGCATGCTCTGGTTACTAGAGGTCGACCGATATGGTTTTTTTCACACCGATGCCGATCTTTTAAATTTCGGGTTCGGCCTCGATTAATGCTGCCGATTTATTTTTGGCCGATATTTGCTTGGTTTTTAACCTCTATTTAAATTATAAAATGTAAAAGAAATGATAATTACTTAACATAGACAAAAACATTTTATCCTCTCAAAAAATGTCCTGAAACATGTATTTTTGGTTTGTTTTGTATGTTGACAGACAAAGACAAATGGACATAACCTAATTATCACAGAAAAAGGAGAAAAAAAATTAAATTATAAAAAATGTTATATATAAGATTTATTATATTTTATTTTATTTAACTTCTGACAATAACGTATTTCACTAGCGAATTGCTGTTGAACGACAAAAACAACCTAGCCTGGATGCCAGCCCGAACTCCGCCCACAACATTTTTTGGACGAGAAGTTCGGTCTCGACTCTGATCCATTGAGGAGTAATAATGAACTGTTAAAAACTGATCGGGCCAATCAAATTGCCAGGGCGGGCTTTATACGATGATGGACAGGTGATCTGCAGGGATGTAATCATCACTTTATCAAAGATCGCTAACTGTCTTCCCTCAGTCGTGTCTGTTGTGAAATAAATCGACAGCACATTAATTTTAATAGACAAACAGAAAACTGCAATCAAGGCATTTGTCGATCGGAAAATATATTTTTGCCGTCCCACATGATTCGGGAAAAGTGTAACTTATCAGCTGGCTCTGACGGACGCTGAAGAAGATGGGACGTAATGAAAAGCCTGTGGTCGTTGTGGTTTCTGCTTTGGTCGCTCTCATGAAGGAGTAAGTAAAAGAAGCAACACTCGTTATTTAACTTCTAAAATAAGTAAAGTTAGGCTATGTTCTGTATTTGACAACTGTATGCAAAGTAACTGACTTACTGGGTTGCTCTGATTGGTTGTAGGTTTACCGACTATCCAATTGAGTGCAGAGTTGTTGTTTTTTCCTGGTTCGGTTAAGACACGCCTCATAATTAAACCCATACGGAGGGATTTCAGACTCATCTTCCAATAGGAAAATGAGTATGACCAAGTCAAGCTAAAAACAACCACCAGGGAAAAATTATATTTTACAACAACTTTAAATGCACCACAACGCACCATCCGTCTGTTGTTCTTTCAGACAACCGCATCCCGCTGTTTGGACCTTTTTAGTCTACAGTGAAATACAGTCACACTTTACACTGTTTGGCCAGCATTTTAACCATGTTTAATCCAGCTACTAACTAACGGTCAGTGTTGTGCCTGAATGTTCATACGTTCATATTTAGGTCTGCCGCTCACTCGGCTGGAAAATGACGTCAAACACGTGTTCCACGGACATCACTCAGGGTGCCCACAGATACGCCTGCCTAATAATCGGCTTAATATAGATGTTGGCCGATGCCGATTGTGTTAAAAAATGCTAAAAATTGGCCGATTAAAACTGATTAATTCAACTGATTAATAGCCTATATATTTAATGTTATTTTATCAATCAGCAAAAATAATTATTGTATCAAACAGGTTTCCTCAACACAGATCAGAAAGCTCATGCATGAAATTAATTGCCGAACATTAAACAGTGAGTGTTTATCATACATAGGCTATTGCAAGTAAGAATTGTACATCATTTTGGTTTTATGTATTTATCTGTGACTGGTGTTTTCATGTTTTTTGGTTGTATTGCTTCAGGATAACCTACAGCGGGTCCCTTACGTTACAGTAGTCATGGTAATAAAGGCTGTCATAACAATACGCCCTAGGTGCCGTTCAAATAAAAGAAATAAACACAGATGAGATGACAGGTGAGAATTTGCGTTATCTGAAGCGACTGGCAAATGACTGAGATCATGCGGTGTGTGAGTTTTACTAAGATCCGCTGGGTGTGTTTGATCTTTAATCACATTAATCATTTTCATTAAGGTGCTGAAAATCAGTCTGTCACGATCTTCTCTCTCTCACACACACACACACACACACACACACACACACACACACCCACACCTTAGGCCAGGTTTCCTCTGTGTCTCATCATACTGTTGAGGATCAAAACAGCACACCTGCGGCAATTATCTCTACTACTATACTGTGTGTGTGTGTGTGTGTGTGTGTGTGTGTGTGTGTGTGTGTGTGTGTGTGTGTGTGTGTGTGTGTGTAGGCTTCACTGTCTTTGTTCTTTCAAATCCTGACATGACGTTCACCCTAAGGGGGCAGATCCAAGTCTGAGAAATTCCTAAGCCAAGCATTTCACACACACACACACACACAATCATCCGAAAACAACATTCACAACTACCAGTCCAGGTAAAAAAGAAATCTCAACGTAAGCACTTCCATAATGCAGGAGCTCGTACTTTACACAATAATCCATTTTGCCCTCGAAAAACAAAAGCTAAAGAAAACTATAATTGGAAAAGAAAGGTAGAGGCGCTGGATGCTTTGAAGTTATTCTATAACAAAAAGAGGAGAAAATGGAGATGCGCGCTTATTCACAACCTTAATTTGACGGCTTTTTTAATTATTCAACAAGGGCAACTGGTTGAATGCATGTACTGATCCCTGCCTGTTATATTTCAGTACATTTTATGCATGTCAGTCATGTGTAAAGAGCTGCCAGCAATGATCTTTGGCAGGCTTTTAAAAACATGATATCAATCACACTGATTAATCATTACTCTCTTTTATCATTATGACTAATTAAAAGTGTCACGTTCCTCTTCTGAATGCCTGGAGTAAGATTCCTGTAAAACTGATCTTGAGAGAACGTGAGCCATTTGACTTAAATACACAGATTAAAGCAATGACGGGCCAATGCAAACTTATTGCAGTTGAGAAATTGCATGGGAATCATTAAATAATGCTTTTTTTTCAGAACACAGATATACTCTACTCTCAGAAATGTGCTATCCATAAATCCTATTACGAATTTGTTATGCATGTTGGTTCTTATTGTGGTTCTCTTCTCTCATCTGCTTTTAGTGTCAGGATGTTTGCATGAATCTCTATTAAAATCAAATGTTTCCCCCAAAAAATATGTAAAATCATCAACCAAACATGTCCTGCATTTGATAAATCTCACGGCGCCTCTTGTCCTGAACGCACACTGGCTTTGGACGTTTGCTATAGTTAAAAATGTAATACATTTATTCTTTGTGGGTCCAATAGACACCACTTCGCTCTCTTTCATTGGTCAGAAGTGAAGCCGCCAGTATCCCGATATAGCACTGACATTTTGGAACTTGAGTCTGCGCAGAAGCGTTTTCGGGAACCAGACATGCGCAGTCTTAAGCAGGAAGTAAATCCGCGAAATCAAGGCCCCGCCCTCACTCTCGCTGGATCAATCGCAAATCACACACCCTGCACTTTCTTAAATTAATTATAGAAATTTAGATATTAAATTTAAAGCTCCAATTTCCTCAGTCCTCCGAAGATCCCGGAAAAAAGTCGTTTGGTGCTTCAGTGACTGCTTCGCTCAGAGAACCTGTCAATCATGATGTCATACCACCGCATCAAATAACTAAAAATAAACTTATTTTAAAAACAAACACTTGAAATAACAGCATGATAAAAACTACCGTTAATGGCAGAAACCATATTTGGAAAAACGTTATTTGAAGTGTAATTGAATTGTTTAGTTGGTCTCACGTGCTCTTGAATAACATGGGAGGCGGGGTTTATGACCTATACTAGGACCGGCCACCGGGGGCAGATCGAGACGTTTTGGCTTCATTTTTCAGGCCTCGCTTGGTTGGTCCTAATCACATTTGTTATGAGGAATCATAACCAGTAAATACAGCCAATCTCTGGTGTCCCGCCCTACATGTTGCACTTGAGCCAGGCATGCATTCAAATAGAACTGATGTTAAAACTGAAATATTTTTGTTACATGTTAAAAATAAAAAATAAACAGTACCTTAAACAAAATAAAATAAAAATCTGATGTAACTTGATGTATTAAAATAACTCATATAAAAAATCATAAAAACTACAAAGAAAAATGTAAGACTGCCAGATTGGGTCACGTGTCTGTAGTTCTAATGAGACATACGAAAACTACAAATATGACTTGCTTTACGTCAAGTATTACAATAGTCATTATGTTGTTTCTCTTCATTTCTGATTTTGCAATACAGCATACTTTCATGAAATCACGCAACATACTCTCCCGATGTCTGTGGACATCGTTCATCCAAAGCCGGTGCTGATAAACGAGCGTGCGTGCGACAGTCGGCTTCGCTAGGCTACATTTTTTACAGCGGTAATGGACAATTCCGCTTATAACCTGTAGAGGAATAGTTACTTGGCGTTGCTTTAAATACCATTCTAATTGTTCTCCTTCATCTTTGTGCCTGTTTCCACTACACGTTACGTAACAGTTGTCAACAAAAAAACTTACATTTTAATACGTTTTGGTATTTTAGGGGCCTGAAAACTGAGAATTTTGAAAACCGGATTCAAAGTGCAAGTTTTTGATGTAAACAACAAAAACGCAATTATGTTTCAACAGTGACGTATTACGTGTCCAGTCTATAGAGCAGGTGCAAGTATGATGGTCAGAAACCGGAAACACATTGAGTAAAAAAATTTGTTTTATTCTACAACGTACACTGCATACACTCACACTGCAAACTGCTTTATCCAGTTACTTATTAAAAACATATATGTTTCCAAAAATTAAGACCTGATATAATCCAGCTATGAGTAACCCACTTCTAGCCAAAATAATCTTGAATCTGGTTGCATGTAGTTTTTGCCATAACTTTTGAGATGTTTGATATTCCATCATGATAGCAAAGTCAACAGTGATTACAAGGTGTTTGGTTTCATTTCTTTGACATGTTCTATGCCTAGCCATTCTTGGGCTGTGGTTAGATGCCTATTAAATGTTCACTGACAGCCCAAATGTTGCCTTGTTTTAGCCTAGACATCATGTCTGTGTTTGGACGGCTATTTGCATTTTAGCTATGTCATTTACATTGTAGAACAAAATGTTACAATATCATCAAGTTATGTTTACAACAGACTTTACTTTACACATAAACTGAAAACCCCCATTGTAAAAACCCATAGGAATCAATGGCAAATGAGCCTTCTGGATTCCATTCCCGCATCACAAGCGTGTGTTGTTTGTCTATCTCACCAACTAATGGCTAGGCTTGCATAATACATAATACAGCGTTTTAGAAATTTTTGTGGATCTGTTAGCCTGGGAAAACCCAGACTTCAGGCAAATTTAGATTTGCTCTGAAAGTTAATCTGGCGAAGAGCTCATTCAAGCCCATTTCCAATCCATTGAAATCGAGGCACCAATCAGAAACGTTGGGTCGGGCTTTACACGATGACGACAGCGCTGGGATTTTGAAGCAGATTTTGTAGCCTACATTACAAAGATGAATGCCGCCATCGAACATCACTCGTTCGAATCAGCTATCGCGTCTGTTTACAGCGATTTTAACGTTTCCTTTTTGTTAAAAACCGAGCAAAGAACACTCAAGAGATGTTTCTTCGATTGTTCTGTCATTTAAACGCACCCTAAAATAACACTGGTGCAAAGTAGTAATTTCCAGGACAGCTGAGAGCAGACTTGAGAAACTCATCGCACTTATCGACAAAGTATTCTGGTTTAAAAGAAATCTTACCTCATTCGCTTAAAAGTTTCAGTCTGTTCCTCACACAAAGTTATTGTATGGTTTTAGAAGGACTTGAGGTGTCTTAATGTCTCCTGCTGTGCTTGGGGGAATCTTCAATGCCACTGCAAAAAAATAAAATAAAGTCATATTTAACCTGTGAGTTCAGATGTGAGTTTGCAGTCTATATTGAATGTGATGCTATGAAAAGCCTGCGTACTACAAAATAATCAAGTGCCAGCCATCGTAAGCAAAATCGTAGAGAGGATGCTTTAAGGGAAATACGGCCCTGAATGTTGCATGTAAAAACAAGCGTACAGCAGTGACCAGACTATAGTCTGATTCACAAACAAATGACTCTTATGAGCTGGTTCTTCAGTAAATCAAAAAAAAATACAGTGCAACCAGTGATTCCTGAACAAATGACTCTTGTGAACCAGATCTTTTCAGTGAATCAAGAAATATACAATGCAACCAGTGATTCCTGAATAAATGACTCTTGTGAACCAGATCTTTTTAGTGAATCAAGAAATATACAATGCAACCAGTGATTCCTGAATAAATGACTCTTGTGAACCAGATCTTTTTAGTGAATCAAGAAATATACAGTGCAACCAGTGATTCCTGAACAAATGACTCTTGTGAACCAGATCTTTTTAGTGAATCAAAAAAAAATACAGTGCAACCAGTGATTCCTGAACAAATGACTCTTGTGAACCAGATCTTTTTAGTGAATCAAAAAATATACAGCTCATTTATTAGTCTGATTGCCAACGAATTACTCTTATGAGCCGGTTCTTTTTAGTGAATCAAAAACAATAGTGCACTGCAGTCTGATTCCTGAACAAATGACTCTTACATTGATTAGACTACATGCAGTTTAAAATAAATGAAAGAATATTAACAATAGTTTTATGATCTACTTGCGACAATTAAATTCCTCCACCTACAAATTGATTTAGAAATATTTCTCCACTCGTGTAATTCATAGACGTACTTTAGCAAAATATATGAGCTTCACATTTCCGTTTTTCAAACATCTAGTGTTTCTACTTTAAACACATTTTCCATTAATTTACTTAATAACAAATCTAAACTGTTGTCTGGTTATTTATTTACAGGACGCCAGTAAGTCTGTAAGCCAGAACATTCCGTATAACAGTGTATAATGTCTCCCGTCTGCTGTCATAACTCTTTCAATACTTATTTTAGCAAAAAACATTTTATTGCAAGTAGATCACACCAGCGGACAGTTGGTCGTGAGCTCTGACGGCCGTGTGTGTGTGTGTGTGTGTGTTACTCTCATGAATGTGGACTGTTTGAGGGAAAGACTGTTCAGATCTAAATCCCTGAGTGCAGACAGGACCCAGATCAGACAAACTAACCCCCTGTACCCTCCCACACTCCCACACACACACACACACACACACACAAACACACACACACACACACACACACACACGTCACACACACACTCCCTCAGGACACCAAGCATTCAAACCACCTGTGGTCACTGCTCGTTCCACCCTGCAGCCACCTTTTAATGAAGCCCTGCTGAGGTGCATTCTGGGAGAATTTAAAAGACACATTTTCTTTGCCAGCCAATCGTGAGCATATCAAAGCCGACACTGTGACCTGATTGGATATAAATATGCAATCACGTGAATGAATGCATGACCGTATGTGATTGTGTCTCTTTCTAATGAAAGTGTGGGTTTGTGCATTATTATCCAATTCACAACAAGATCTTCAGATCTTTATAGTTTTTACTATATATATATATATATATATATATATATATATATATATATATATATATAATATATATATACATACATACACTATTATATTATATTTTTTGACTATATAGTCAAAAGTTTAAGGTCGGTAAGATTTTTTATGTTTTTAAAAGAAGTCTCTTCTGCTCACCAAGGCTGCAATTTTTTGATAATAAATACACAAAAAACACAGTAATATTGTGAAATATTATGACAATTTAAAATAACTTTTTAATGTTAATATATATTAAAATGTAATTTATTCCTCTGAAAAAAAGCTGAATTTTCAGCATCATTACTCCAGTCTTCAGTGTCACATGATCCTTCACAAATCACTCTAATATGATGATTTTATGCTCCAAAAACATGTATGATTATTATCCATGTTGAAAACAGTTTTTTACATTTTTATTTCAGGATTCTTTGATGAATAGAAAGTTCAAAGAACAGCATTTATTTAATTAAAATCTTTTCTAACATTATAAATGTCTTTACTGTAACTTTTGATCAATGTAACTCATCCTTGATGAATAGAAGTATTGATTTCTTATTTATTTCCCCAAAAATAAAATATAAATTTTAACTTTCTTACTGACCCCAAACTTTTTAAAGGGTAGTGTTTAATGTAACAAAAGCTTTCCATTTCAGATAAAAGCTGTTCTTTTGAACTTTCTATTCATCAAAGAATCCTGAAATAAAAATGTAAAAAACTGTTTTCAACATGGATAATAATCATACATGTTTTTGGAGCATAAAATCATCATATTAGAGTGATTTGTGAAGGATCATGTGACACTGAAGACTGGAGTAAGGATGCTGAAAATTCAGCTTTTTTTCAGAGGAATAAATTACATTTTAATATATATAAACATCAAAAAAGTATTTTTAAATTGTCATAATTTCACAATATTACTGTGTTTTTTGTGTATTTTTTATCAAAAAATTGCAGCCTTGGTGAGCAGAAGAGACTTCTTTAAAAACATAAAAACATCTTACCGTACCTAAACTTTTGACCAGTAGTGTATATATATGTATATGTATATGAACATTATGTCCAATGATAGAAATGCTAAGGTTTCCTCCTAATATGAGAATCTACATTTGTTTTCATCTAAAAAAATGTGCTTCTGTGAAATTTATCGTCATACTATGGAAGCTTGTTTCCACCACAGAATAAAACAATTTAAAAGATAATAGCGACTTTTTATCTCACAATTCTGACGATTGTTTTCTCAGAATAGCAATTACAAGTGAAGTTGTAGAGAAAATTTTTTGAATTGCGAGATATAAAAAGTTTTCGCAAGTTGCCAGTTTTAAAGTCACAATTGCAAAGTTGCAATTGTGAGTTATATCATGATATTCTGAGTGGCGGAAACAAGCTTCCAGTTACAGTGAACTGTGCTTTTGTTGGTTTACCCCCTCCCTCATTTTCTAAAAGAATAATGTTCATCCTTTTTGTCTTTCTACCTCTATAAATCTATTCAAAAACTATGCAGGTGCCATCAGAGATTTTAGTCCTAAGAAACATCTGTATGAGTAAGTCTGTAGAATTCATGAGCTATAGACAGTTCAGACTTCAATGACAGAAGAGTGCAAGGGAACGAAGAGGAGGGGAAGAGAGCCAAATAAACCCCATGTTGGGAAGAGAACGTCCCCTCACAGACGACTTCTCAATCTGAGGTGCGAACGCGGGAACGTTGACTGCTCCTCCAGCTTCACAGATCAACAAACTAATGTTGACATCTATCGCTTTAAGAAAACAGGAAGAAAAATAATAAAAAAGAGACTTTAGCAGCAAAAACTAATAATTGCAAAGCAGCCAATTAAATGGAGAGAAGGAGATGAAACCGTCTTATTTCCCCTGGTGAAACGCGCTTCTGCGAGCACATGAAAAGAAAAGAGGAAAATATAATTCCAGAAGCTGACAGAACTCATTGTTCGTGGAATTTTAAATTCAAAAAAGTTAATAAAGCAGCGGAGGAAGATGAAGAGAATTTGCATTTCTCAGATTAACAGCCTGTACAGCAGCAAAGGAGATCCACGTCGCCCGGGGTCATCATTTAAGAAACCTTTGCATATTTTATTTAAAAGTGGGCTTGGGTTGGCGGGGTAATAAGACAGACAGATAATGATTGGAAGGTCGGCCCTGCAGGGCACGTGAGAACACACACACACACATACGAGGGAACGCGCAAATAGTTCTCCATAAGGAGGCTGCATCATAGATTACACTAATTACACACTGATCATTTATGAAACGTTTTCCAAAGGTTTTATTATTGTTATTGTTGTTTGTTGCTGTTATTGCATTCGTTATTGCGATGTGTGTGTGTGTGTGTGTGTGGTGTTAATGTGTAGCTTGGAGGTTTCTCCATTGCTCATATATCGTGTGTTGCTCGTGTTGTAATGAGAAGAAAAATAATCTCACACTCGTAATCAGATTTTCGTTGTTTACGTGTTTGTTCGGAATGACCACAAATGTGTAATTAGAACAACATTAATTTGTTTGTGCCGCAAATTATTAAAGCTGGAGGTTTTTGAAGCACTAAAAAAATCACTTCATGTTGCATTAAAACAAGAAAGAAACTTGGATGGATGTGAGGAATAAGTGACGGACAGAAAGAGAGAGACGAATGGAAACCAGCCTAAAATGATGCGATGGTGAAAGTTTCTAAATGGTCTAGCATTTGAAAAGTGCTTAAAACCCTTCGAACCTAAAGATTTTGCGTGGTTTTAGCAAGGCTGTGTGTATAAGACACAACAAATCATCCACTTACAGGAAATCAAACCCAACATCCTCATTAGTTAGATTAAACTCAACTATATACACATTAACACACGGCTGTTCAGTTCAATTTACACTGTAAAAAATAAACCGTAAATTTTTACTAGGGATGCACGATATATCGGCCACATTATTGGTATCGGCCAATATATGATCATTTTTAATGTTATCGTTATCGGCCTAACAAAAACATTTAGCCGATATCTAAAAGCCGATAAATAATGTATTAGTGCACTGTTCAACATGATGCTTTTAAATTGCTTGAAATACGATTGAAATCACTTTAAAAAAGGAAAATCCAGTTAAGGTGCAAAATGTGCAGCGCAAGTCTGTCATATCGGCTACACAACATTAAAATAAGAACATCATAATTGTGTTTGTATCTTGGCTTTTAATGAGGAAAATCAAAAATGGTCTAAAAATTTGGATTTTGATTTATCGGCCAAAATATTGGTTATCGGCTTTCAAATATAAAGAATTATCGGTTATCGGTATCAGCCAAAATTGTCATATCGGTGCATCCCTAATTTTTATGGTAAAAAACCGGCAGCTGTGGTTGCCAGAACTTTACCGTTAAAGATAACGGTAGGAAAGTTAATGGTTTTACAGACTTAACTTAAAATTTACAGTAATAAACCGTTTTTTATTTTCTGATAAAATGTGGATTTACCAACTTATTGATGTATTGATATCTGTTTTAGACCATTTTAATATACTGACAACCAACAATCATCACAGCCGTGATGAGAGTTACATGAGCAATCACAGCTCATCACAAGTGAACACTTGTATAAAGCAATACTTATTTAAAGAAGCTGCACAATGTCATTCACACAAACATTAAGCACCATCATGGTAAAACACATAAAATTAAATAAATGCAATAAACATTAATTTAACAACATTAAATGTAACATAAAACCCTAATGTACATAACTGATTAGAAAAAAAAACAATAAAACTATGAGGAACCATAATTATTTCAACAAAAATACATCAAATGTGAAGTGTCACACAGGGAATTGTGGGAATGTCAATGTACGGTTTTTCACTGTAAATTATACAATGATTTGTAATTTTTCACTTTCAAAAACTGTTAATTTAACGGTATTTTACAGTAAAATTATTTCACAGTTATTTACCGTGTATAGTACGGAAACTTTCTGTTTACCAATTAACAGTTTTGCACTGTAGCATTTTTACAGCATTTTGCCGTTAAAATCACGGATATTTTTATACAGTGTAGGCTAAATATATCTTTAAACTACATTTCACAAAGAACATGTGACTGGCTCTTTCACATGCCATAATTATGTGTTTTTGGTGTTCACTAATTGACTTTGTAGTAGTTTCACTCATTTCTATGCAGTTGCTAAAGTGTTCTGGGTAGTTTCAAGGGTGTTTGCTTTTACTTACTCAATCTCAAATTCTCAATGTAATGTAAATCTATAAAACTTTTCCCAATCAGAATCCAATCAGATCCTTTAGAAAAGTGAAAGCACCTCTCTAAAGAAGTTTAGCATGAACAAGTTTTCTATAGGGTCAGGGGTTTGTTCAAATCTATTTAAAATCGGCCTCAAATCACAGGTTGAAATGTTTGCAGTGTTGTGCAAGGTGGGTAAAATATTGTGTTGTACATTACAGTTCTGAATTATTCCAGTTGACTTTGTAGAATCTAAAGCTTCACACACACACACACACACACAGTAGCCATCCTTGACCTTAACCAGGCCTGCAGGGTTAGGACGGAACATTACAACAGCGTTTTATGAATTATTCATTGATTCACTGTCCTAACTCTCTCTCTCTCTTTCTTTTTCTTTCTTCTCGCTGTCTCCACACTCTCTCTATCTCACTCGCTCTGGGCTAGTAGAGTTTGAGTGTGTTTTGACCGGTGCTCTGATACGGAGATACTCGCACCCGCAGCAGATAGTTTGTCCTCCTCGGTGTGCCACAATTCCCTTTAGACCCTGAATTAGGGCTCCTAATCGTTGCCTTTATGACTAAAAATATAAATAAAGGTTAATTCTAAATCTACCACACTCCTGTGAATTGCAAACATGAATGTGCGTGTAAGTGAGAGAGAAATGTGTTTGGAATAGCAGAATACCATATGCTATTGCTGCTACACAATATGCACATTTATGCACATTTTATATGCATAAACACTATTACAACAGCAAACACTGCACATTTCCTACAATACAGTAAGCTCAAAGTTTAACTTTCAGGTGCATATATTAATTTACAGAGGCAACACTTTACAATAAGGTTAATTAGTTACTACATTAGTTAACATTAACAAAGAATGAACAATACTTCTTCAGCATTTGTTAATCTTTGGTAATGTTAATTTTAACATTTACTAATACTTTATTAAAATCTTGTTAACATTAGTTAATGCACTGTGAACTAACATGAACAATGAACAGCTAGATTTGTATTAATTAGTCGTTAACAAAAAATAACAAATACAGTAACAAATGGTTAGTTCATGTTAGTTAATGCATGAACTAATGTTTAATAAATGAACCTTATTGTAAAGTGTTACCTTTACAGATTTACATATAAACTTACTGTTCAAAAGTAAGTAAATGTTTTTTGAAAGAAGTCTCTCTGCTCAAAAAGACTACATTTATTTGATAAAAAATACAGCAAAAACATAATATCGTGAAATATTATTACAATTTATAATAACCTGTTTTCTATTTGAATATATGTAAAACTTAATGAATTTTAAGTTCCAGTCTTCAGTGTCACATGACCCTTCAGAAATCATTCAAATATTGCGATTTGTTGCTCAAGAATCATACACGCATATGCACCGCTTGCTAAATAAACGTGCATGGAAATGAGTAAATTGTTGCATAATACCTACTTTCTATTTTTATAAAGTATACTGCGCAGTATTCAGTAAAAAGTCCACTGAGACTTCATAGTCATACAGCATGATTGCAATTTTTAAAGTAGTGCTGAGCATTACAGTTATTAGGAGACTAATAGAGTTTAGTACTTAAATTATAGTAAAAAAAAGTTTAAATAAGAAAAAAAAATATTAAATGAAAATTATTACTTCGGAACAGTCCAGAGAATCATTATCAGAGAGCAGCAATGCATTATGGGAGATAATCAGCACTGACCAGAGGGCAGAACTGCCAATCCAAGGATTAAACTCTGCCAGAACCTGACCTTCCTCGCAGCTAAACACACACACACGAAGACACACACATACACACATGCAGTTTGAATCACTGTGTCAGAATTTCCTCCTCTTTCTCTCACACACTATCTCTTTTCCTTTATCTGTTCTCTTTCTCCCTCCTCTTCCCTTACTTTACATATTTTAAGTTGTCTTTCTCCTCCTCTCACTTAATTTAAAAGTCTAGTTTCTGTGAATCTCATGAAACCCGTCAAAAGCATGCCTGGGTCATATTTCACCACAAAATCAAAAGAACAAATAATAAATTATATTTTGCTTATAGAAGCTTGCATTGGGAAATTATTTTCATGAAAATATAAGGCATCAGTCCTTTGCTGTCCAAAACTCATATTTTTGTTTTATGTTCAGCAAAATGACCACTACAATTAAAGTGGATTGAGAACAGGGGCTCAAGAGCCATAAAATATATGATCATCGTCAGAAAAGCATGAGGAAATAATCATCTGAATTTGCAGCCATATAATATCTTTAACCATATTATTCAGTAAAATCCAGCCTTGAAAATCTTGCTGACCAGTTGTGGTTATTAATTAGCAGAAAAAAGATGTTCAAACATTTATTCAAACATCATCGTTTGTGTTCGTAAGGGTCATGGGATGGGAAAGACATGAGGGTGAGTAAATAATAACTCAATTTTAGGTGAACTATTCTCACCTGGTCTGCATAACATTAATGCAAAACAAATATATATGAAGAGTTCAGATGCAAAAGCCTCTAAATGCCATTTGAAATTTTCTTCTAAAATGACCATTTTTATCAAGCTTGTATATTTAAGTTCAGTAATTTCACTTAAATGACAATTAATAGGTAATCTTCATTGCCATTTAAGTGAAATTACTGAACTTAAATATACAAGCTTGATAAAAATGATCATTTTAGAAGAAAATTTCAAATGGCACTTAGAGGCTTTTGCATCTGAACTCTTCATATATTGTGCAAATATACATATATATATATATATATATATAAATTGCAAAGTATTTATACAACACAGTATTATTTGTAGTGCTGCCTTTTTAATTTATGCTGATTTAATATAAGAATCCCCACTGAAAATAATAGGAATTATAAACATTAGAAACCCAAAAATAAAACATCCAGACACATTGCAGTAATGGGAATTTGGAGGTAAAATGTGCTTAACTGTCATGAAAATATGTCTCAATGCAAGTTCTTAAAAAAATAAAATAAAAAAAAAAAAATCGCGTAATTTTCTTTATGCAAAACGTGATTTCTTTAGGGTGAAATGTGACGTGTTTTCGCCCACAAACATTTGTCTTTCATTTCACCGTGTGTCCAGTGTTCTCTTCAAGTCTGACCACAGCACCAACTTGACCAACAGAAACACATCCAAATGCGCCCAGGGCTGCAAGTCCTTCAGAAGACACACACACACACACACACGAGGCACTCTGACAGATGGATTCCTGCTGTCGGAGAGTAATGTGACCTTATGGAGGATTCAAGCATCATGTATGAGCAGCGGATGAATATTACATAAAGCGTTTGGAAAGCTTTCTAGTTATGAATATGAGGTTGTGTTCTTAAGCGTGTTTGTGGCCATGTGGTTGTCTATTTTTGATGTGTGTGCATGTGTTTTTTTTGCATTCTATATGTGACTGTGTACTTGCATGTTGTGTGTGTATGTGTGTGTGTGAGGCCAAGGCCTGCTAAACACAGCCATATTCTGCAGATAACCGGATTAGGAACGAGGCGTATAATAAGTCTGTGAATGTGGCCCCTGGCGCTGCTGTAATCCTCTGCTTTGATGTCTCTCGGCTCCATCAGGTGCGAGCGGGCTCTGGGCCTCGGGCTGAAGCTCCGCTTCGCAGCTCAAAGTGCCTCATTAGTTTTGCCTGTTTACTAAACTTGGCCCCTTGTGATGGAAAATAGTCAGATGCACAGCCGAATCCTGTCGACGATGCACATTCTCTCTTCTCAGAAAGAGGGAGGAGAGAGAAGGATGCCGGAGACATCTTGCAGTGTCCGAATTTACCTCAGCACCGGCATATGTTCATTATCTGCTAATATCGGTTTCATATACGAGAAGGGATGTCCATGCAGTATAAGAAGAGCTTAATCTGCATGCATTATACAAATATTATTGCGGATATATATTAGGGATGCACCGATATGAACATTTTGTCAGATACCGATAACCGATAATTCTTAATTCTTGAAAGCCGATAACCGATATATCGGCCGATAAATCTAAATCCAATTTTTTTTTATCATTTTTGAGAGCCCGATCGCAAAAACAAAAGTCTCACAATTAAAATCCATTTCCCAATCACACAATTATAATGTTCTCATTATAATTTCATGTAGCCGATATGACAGCACATTTTGCACTTAACAATATTTAGGGCCCTATAAAATCCGTTTTATTTTTTCCCAAATTCCATTTTATTTTTTCCCAAATTCCGTTTTTTCCGTTTACATTTTTGCAAATTCCGTTTTTTCCGTTTTAATTTTTGGGAATTCTTTTTTTTTACCCTTTTCTGTTATTTTAGTTGTAAAAAGAGTGTGCTTTTTATTCCGTGATCGCAGAAATTATAGGGCCCTATATATTTTCCTTTTTGATTCCAATCATATTTCAAGCAATTAAGATCAATCATGTTGAACAGTGCGCATCTTAAGTGTTGAAGGAAATAATTTATTTTTTATATATCAGCCAAATTTTATTATCGGGCCGATAATCAATAACATAAAAATAAACAAATATCAGCCGATAACGATACGGTGGCCGATATATCGTGCATCACTAATATATATTTTCTATTCGTAGGCCTACATATTATTCCAATTCAAGTGTTACTTGTGTGCATGTTATTTGTATATTATTTACATTTATGCCTTTGTAAGACTCGTTAAAATAACTACATTTGATTTCAAACCCAAGAGCTGGAGGAATGTGTATAACTATATATGAGTGTTTGTTTTGCACAATAATGTGCTCAAGTGTGTTATTTTTTTGTGTGTTATTTGAGTGAAGCCTATATGTGTGTGGATGTGTGTCTCACTCAGCTGCAGATTCTAATTAAAAATATCACAATAATTAAAGTCTTCACTCTGACATGCACAGACAGCGCTACGCCTTCAGACATTCCCAGCTAATTAGTTAATTAATCCAAACGCAAATTATAAGCAATAATTAGTCAGTCAAGCTTAACGTGAAGTCTGGTGACTCGTAGCGTTGCTTCGACCTCCTTATGTTCCCTGTCTCTGCGTCTCCTCACACGGGTTCCTTCTCTTGGAATCATTCTTGCTCTGGTTAGGTAATTAATTTTCGGCTCTTAACGGATTTAACAGCAGATTTGACAACGGCTCCTGTAACGCTCCGGACTCTCACCCTGAGCAGAGCGACACAATTACACATCACAAACAACACAGAGCAGCGTGAAAGAGCTCTTATTAAGACATTAGACACACCTTCTCGTACACACACACACTACCCCTGATCATACACGCATTGACGTTCTTCTTGCGCACTTGTTAGCAGTGTTTGCTAAGTTAAGTAGGCCTATAGTCATCAGTATCATTAATTACTTCGGGTTAGGGATCTGAACAAATCCCCAATCATTAGCATTAAACTTTTTAAATGGATACAAGTTTTGGCTGACAGACTATAAAATGAAGAAGGGACCTAAGCAATGTCATAGTAACCACCAAAACACCTTAGCAACTGCATTAACGTTAGGCCCAACTCGGTGGGCCTGCTACGTCTCAGCACCTGTGTAACGTTAAATGACCCAAGCTAAAACCCCTCACAATAAAACAATCCTGCTAATTCATAGTCTAACGAGGAAATTTAGCATTTACTGACCTAAGAATCGTCTTCCCTCACGATAGTTCACCAGTTCGTGTCGTGTCTCCAATTTTCTGTCGTGTTTAACATCAGAATGAGCGATGCCCGCGTCGTGATGAACGATGAATCACTGTTTTGAGTCGATTCTTTTCCAGGACTAAACGGTTCGAGATCATTCACGCACTGAATCGCCCACAGAGTACTCAGTAAAACAGTGAAGACGTACTTTACATCAGAGAACAAAAAGAGAGCTGAATATGAGGTGAATATTTACCAACGATTCGAATTTTAAATAAATAACCTGGAAAAGCGTCCAGTATCGTTTGCCAGAGATTAAAGGCACGGTTTGTGAGTTTTGCCGCTAGATGGCGCTTAGTCAAAACAACAAAGACATTCGCTTGACGACACAAATGAGATATGTTACCCCTGGCTCAATTTTTATTTATTTTATTTGAAGTTCTGTCTGTTTTTATTATTATTTATTATATTTTTATTATAATAATGTTATTATTTAACTTTTATTTGAGATATAATTCTGTATTTGTGGTTATATTTGTTCAATAAAAAATTAAAAAAAGCAGTGCCAGGACATTTGCTCTTTTTATTTTGCATATAGATTCTGCAGTTCGGCTGTTTCTTTCGTTTTGTTGTTTGTTTATTTTCCAATAAAAGTTATGATCTGCCTCCTTCTCCTCTGAACTTGAACTGTTACAGTTACGTTTGATCACTTCAATTTACATTGTTTTATTTAATTCTTATGAGCTGCAAGTGCTGAATTACTATAGCTCAGTTCACTTTATTTGACAAATTAAAATTGTGGGGTAACACAATGCTGTTTTACTTGGTCAGAACAATCTAAACAGCTACATTTGAGTGTGTTGAGAGTGTAATGAGACACTTGTTACACAGTGCAGTAAACTAGATCGACGTTAGGATATAATAAAAGCTGCATAACTTGAGTTTCTAAATGGCATGCAATTATTTTAAAATGTATTATATGGTGGATAAATACAATAAAGCTCTTTCTGATTATGCTATTTTAGCCACTTGACAAAAAGTGTTGTCTCTGAGGCATGTTACAAACATGTTACTCACAGTAAATAAGCAAACGATGAAACAATACAATGTTTACAATATTACAATGATTAGTTTTCTGTAAGGTAAATAAAAGTATCCTATCCTTAGAATTGTCATGCATTTGGCCACTGCATTGTTTTGAATTTGATCAATGAATTTTGACTATATTTTAATTGATATCTTAATATAATTAGCTTGCTTTAGTTATACTGGTGGCTTCTGTGAGTTCTTAATCATGGTGGAGAATTTCCCCAGTGGGACTTTGAGTCGAGTAGAGGTGTTTAAGCATGTGTGTTTTATGATGGCAGAAGTGTAGAGCTGATTGTTGTAAATACAGGAACTTATCAATCACTGTCTGACATGAGAAACTGAGTTTACATGTTGGAGAGGAAGTGAGAGAAAGAGGAAAATGAGGAAGGGATGGACTGAGAGAGAGAAAGAGAGATTCATGTAGGAGCAAGTAAGCTGCCCCGAGGGAGCATGACTGCAGCTGTCAATCACAGTTCAGACAGAGACTGACAGAGAATGACCTGAATGTGCAAATCACACACAGGCACGCATAAAGAAGAGGAGAAAAAAGACAACATCACATTCCAGTTTACTGGAGACTCACATTTTGATACATGCAAGGTCTGAATTTGATGAAAACTGTACACTCTCTCCAACAGTGCTTAAAGTTTCTCTCCCCACACACACCAACACACACACTGTCACTGTAATGTTCTGCTGCTCGTCTCATTTGATGGTCTTTTCATTGTTCCCATTGGGACAGAGGACAGACATAACTGTACAAGTTATTGGTTGACCTGTTTAGATTGTTTCCATGATTAAAAGAAATATATAGGCTAATTCAGTGAATTTACTTCTTTAAATTCTTAATATGTTACACTGACATGACAAAACATGACTAAAAAATGCTACTGCAAATTTGGGTCAAATATGGAAACCCAAATGTTGGGTTAAAAATGTAATTAAAAAATGTACAGTTAAGTGAAAGTTGAAGCTGGGTTAAAATCTTTAACTCGACATTGTTTACAGTAAAATGCTGGGTTGTTTTAACCCAATTTTGGGTCAAATATGGACAAACCATATCAAAATTGTTGGATTGAAAAAATGCAATTTATAAATTTAACCCAACAGCTGGGTTTGTCCATATTTGACCCAAAATTGGGTTTAAATAACCCAGCATTTTACTCTAAACAAGAGTGTTATGTATACTTAAACTGGAACTTATAATGTTTTTCATGGAGGACATTTCATGAAGGTTATCAATTTTGTGTGTGTGTGTGTTTCAAATAATATGACATCCATATTATAAAAAAATGGATTTCACAACATAATGGTGAGAAAATTAGATTTTTAAAACATTTTTGGGGTACTGTCCCTTTAAAGCTCATTCAGCATAATTAACCCAAACATTTTAACTTCTCTCACTTCCATTGTAAGTGCATCACTAAAAACTTCTTAAAGAAAAATGAGGTAGTTCAAATACAAAATTACATGTCCCATGTTGTCGATTACACATCAATCCCATTGAATATGAAGGTGAATTTGTTTACCAGGGACCTTTTCAACTGGAAATCGAGAATCTATAATTTAGTAAACACTTTTATCCAAGATGACTTAAAATAGCTTTATAAATTGAACTAAACACCTATAATAACTTCAATCTGATTAAGTGCAAATTACATAATATATTTAAGTAAAAGTAGAAGTGATTGAAAAATCTGAATGACGTTGAAGAGGTAAAAAGAAATCGCACACGCAGGCTGTCATATGCGAAAGCAGTGCCAGTGTTGTTTATGTTGGGTGGCACATGCACTCTAGGGGTCCTTGTCACAGAGAATTTAGGCGTCCGCTGCAGTGCCTGTGCTGGCAGTATGACTGGTGGGCAGACACCAGGGCAGATGGGCCTTTCACAAGACATCCTCATCTCACACACACAGAGGGGGAGAGAGACTTTCTCACAAACACTCACACACATGCACACACATATATGCTGTCCACATTGCTGAGCATCTTGTTCCATGAAACAATGTCACAACCAATCAGTGTTCAGGAACGCCGTCGCCAAAGATATACATCTGCTGGACATCAGCACTGCTGAGAACCAACCAAACACACACACACACACACACACACACATTACAATTATATTCTTATGTTCCATTGCATTGGTACTAATTAAAAATCACATTTGACCATTTTTTATGCACAAGTTTGATGATTACAATGATTACAATTTAAAAGAACTGCATTCTATTGTAATATATTTCAAGATGTAATTTATTCCTGTGATCAAAGCTGAATTTTCAGCATCATTACTCCGATCTTTAGTGTCACATGATCCTTCAGAAATCAGTCTAATATGAGGATTTGCGGCTCAAAAAATTCGTATTATATTAATGTTGAAAAAAGTTATGATGCATATGAAGAGTTCAGATGCAAAAGCCTCTAAATGCCATTTGAAATTTTCTTCTAAAATGACCTAAAATTTATATTTTTATCAAGCTTGTATATTTAAGTTCAGTAATTTCACGTAAATGACAAAATAATAGGTAATCTTTATTGCCATTTAAGTGAAATTACTGAACTTAAATATACAAGCTTGATAAAAATGGTCATCTCAGAAGAAAATTTAGCAAGAAGGCTTTTGCATCTGAACTCTTCATATATTGAAAGTTCAAAAGAACAGCATTTATTTAAATGTACACTTTTTTATTGATCAATTTAATGCATAAATTAGGTCACAAGGTTTTCTTTCTTTTAAAAAATGTATTTTACTTATTAATTAATGGAGGACCCCAAAAAGAGGTTTTGATTGAACTAACTTTTGGTGCTCTACCTGCACATGTGCTTTCACACATAGCGTCACATATTCAACCAACCAAAGTTCCAAAAAGTGCCTTGGTGTGTGTATGTGTGTGTGTGTGTGTTCATCCATCCATGTGTAAATAATAGTTGCCAAGGGCATGGATTTAGTCAGCATACAAGGTCACAGTGGCCAAGCAGAGGAGAGAGGGAGAGAGAGAGGGAGAGAGAGAGGTTTGCTCATCTCATCAGAGTTTATAATTGTAATTGTATGTTCAACAGACTGTTCCAGACAAACACTATAAAGCTCACCATAAGCACAAGGATAATATTTTACTTATTCAAACAGTGGCCTATATTATATTGTGAATGTCCATTTTTATTTCCCCCACCACCCACAGAGGCCATTAAATCCTGAGCAGAGTGTGTGTATGTGTGTGTGGGACATTATAGAGAGAGATCACCAATGCATTAGCTAGTTAGACCTGCAGGCTCTCTGACTCACACACACACACACACACACACACAAAAGCAAGTCCAGTGGTGCAGGTTGGGAAATGAAGTACTAAATGCCTGAAGAGAAACAAAGCAAACTGACACCTGAAGCACAGGTGAGACATGAAACGTGCAAGTACATGTTCTGCACACAAACGTCTCTTTTTGTTTGAAGATTAAAGGAATAATTCACCCTAACAATGATCATAGTTCCATATTTGTGCTCTTCTGCATTGAATAAAAAGTGCCCATGAAGATGTGAAACTCAAAATAGGACAGAAAACCCATCATAAAAATAGTCAGGACTATACATGTCGCTATCCAAGTCTTCTGAAATCGAATGATAGTTGTGCATGATAAGCGGACAGTAATTTAAGTTGTTGTTTGCTGATTCTTTTGATGTTTTCGGTCCTTTTTGAAGCTTGACTGCCCCTGGGTATTGTCCACTATAAAAGTGATTGCAAATAAAGAATATTGGAGTATGTTTTACAAGAAAATACTATTTGAGCCTTTCTAAATTATTACATTTAAATCAATGCGTACAGCATTTCTTTGTAATTATTTGTGATGTTTACTAGCGTGAAAACTGTTTCATAGTAAATGATTTTTTTTCGGTGTAATTCTCTTTCTGTATTTTTGTATTGCATTTGTTGTTGTCTTTCCTGTTGTGCAATTGATGTGCGCTGCAATGCCTCAGTTTCCCCCAGGGATTGAATAAAGTACTCTCTCCTGTCCTAGGCCTGGGTTGGATAGAAAAGACCACGAGTTTGGCGGCCGCAGGAGGGTGAGGAAATGATGACAGACTTTTCATTGTTGCCTACACTAATCCTTTAGATTGTGATGGCTCAGATTGTTTCTGTGTCTATGTGTGCATGTTACTGAGAAGAATGAGTGTTTTCTGGATTCATAACCTTGACCTCTTGTCTCAGCAGCACCAGCAGCAGCTAACTCACAAACCTGCACACACACACTCAAAGAGCTGATCACAAAATCAGCTGCAACACTCTAAAAATGCTGGGTTGTTTTAACCCAACTTTGGGTCAAATATGGACAAACCCAAACATTGGGTTAAAATGTAATTTAAAAATTACAATGTCTGGGTTTGTCCATATTTGACCCAAAGTTGGGTGAAAACAACCCAGCAAATTTTTAGAGTGTACACTCTAAAAATGCTGGGTTGTTTTAACCCAACTTTGGGTCAAATATGGACAAACCCAGCCATTGGGTTAAAAATGTAATTTAAAAATGCAACCCAATGGCTGGGTTTGTCCATATTTTACCCAAAATTGGGTTAAAACAACCCAGCATTTTTTAGAGTGATTTGGTAAATTCAATAGCTTTGTTTTTTGCTCATTTAATTACTTATAATTTTTGGGATAGCTTACCTAAAAATGAAGATTCTGACATATATGTACTCAAGTTGTTTCAAACCGCTTCTGTTGAACACAAAATAAAATAAATACTATGGAAGTAAACTGTCTAGGATACCAATATACTTCAAAATACCTTGTTTTGTGTTCAACAGAAGAGAGAAACTCACAGGTTTGGAACAACATGAGGGTGAGAAAATGATGGCAGAAGTTTCATTTTTTGGGTGAACTATCCCTTTAAATAATTAGTTTAGATTGAATAGGTGGAATTGTCTCACTCTAAACAATGCTGGGTTGTTTAAACTCAAATTTGGGTAAAAATGAACAAACCCAAATGTTGGGTTAAAAATGTCATTTAAAATTTTAACCCAACTTCAACTTTCACTTTCAACTGTAGGCTACATTTTTTAATAGTATTTTTAACCCAATATTTGGGTTTGTCCATATTTGACCCAAATTTAAGTTGAAACAACCCAGCATTTTTTTAGAGTGCTTATTCTCTCTATTTGTCAGGGATTTTAATTTTTAGTAGTTTTATTTATTTTATTTTCTAAATAATCAAACATTTATTCAAGACAGCTTGATATGTACGCAACATTTGAAAATCAGTCCAGAACCTTTGGGAAATCCAATACCATAAATGTTTCAGGATCAATACACTCTAAATTTTGCTGGGTTGTTTTAACCAACTTTGGTCAAATATGGACAAACCCAGCCATTGGGTTAAATTTTTTTATTACATTTTTAACCCAACGTTTTTAGAGTGTAATGGATATAAGTTTTTAGTGTTGGAATTTTGGGGCGAATTAATTAATTATTTTCAAATAATTCCACAAAGTTAATTGACAATTTAAGAGAGGAACTGTTGATGACACTGTGTGTATTATCAGCTGAGATGCTGAGAATGACAAGTTCCCAAAGCAAATTCGAGGAGAAAAAGACTGTGTGTGTGTGTGTGTGTACGAAAAAACATCAAAGCTGAACTTTATCAATCATTTACTCACACAAACCCAATGAGCCAAAACCACAAGCACACATCAAATAAAACTAGAACTGCATTGGTAGGCATTACTGTGTGTGTGTGTGTGTGTGTGTACTGTGTGTTTTTATGAATCTGTGTTTGGTACCTGGAGAAATCGTATTGGAAAATTACAAAACAAACAAACACCTTTATAGCCTTTCTTTGTGCTTAACTTCAATGCAAAACTTAAGTAACCCTTGAAGAATCTTAAATCAAATACATTACCTGGAGTGAGCTCCTTCATGTTCTCTGCTTTGAAACTGCATGTGGAAGGAAGATGCAGAGCTGGGGAAAAGCATAGTGAATGAGGAGGTCATGGAGGTGTTTTGATTCAATGAACCATTAAACAGAACTGAAGTTATGCATACAGAGACTGTACGCCACTATTAACGACATCATGCTCAGTTAATGAAAGATGACATTGATTAACCATTCACTACTGCAAGAGGTCTTTACATTTAGTCATTTAGTGGATGCTGTTATCTAAAGGCACTTACAAATGAGGAAACTCACAAGCGGTTTATCAAACAGAAGTCAATAATAGTACTGCAACTTAAGAGTTTCAAAAGTAAATCTGTATCGAAAGCAGTTTTTTAGTTGTTTAAATGCAGTGCCCGTTTTATTAAGCAAGTGCTTGCAAAAGAAGTTCGTCTTTAGCTATTTCTTTTAACACTTTATTTTAATGGTCCCTTTTGAACATTCTGTTAAGTAACCTTGCGATGTTAACTAACTCTCATTAAAGTATTAGCTTTACACAAATTTACACTTATTTTGCCATTTCAGTTTGTTGGTCAGTTTATATTGCTATTTATTTGTGTGAGGCATTAGACACATTCATCAAAGAGAACGATAACAAAAACAAACCTTATTATTGAGGCTATTATTTAATGTGCTGTAAAATGCCATATTGCTAATGCCGCGTTCCAGGCAACCTGTAACCCGTTTTCTCAACCTTATACTCGTGAAAGTGCACTGGAACGGAGTTTGTGCCAATTTCGACCCCCTGCCAAATTATTATCCCCCTCGTTGAAGTCAGTACCTGATTGCCTATCCTAATCCCACCCATAATCCTAACCCCTCCCTCACAACTAGTCCTAAACCTACCATTACTAGGGTGGTAATAATTTGGCAGGGGATCGAAATTTGGCACAACAATGGCAGTCAAACCCGTGACTTCCCACCCGTGAACTCGTACTAGATCGATGTACACCCAGTTACAAGCTCTGACGTCACATTGCCCGCGAAACCATGCAAAATATCAATGGCAGCCCTTTTGTTTCTATAGGCGGTACACGGTGTGGATACACTTTAGGACAATATAACGTTAACTAGTTTTCAGTCCATTGAGTGCAAGGATAAATTAATACCAAAATACATTTCCAAATATACAAATAAAATAAAAGGTTTAACAGCTTATCTTGCCTTACGTGCTGAGTAAGCACCTTTAGCGACAGAAATCATTACAAATGCGCATAAGCCCCTGCTGCTAGTTTGTTTACATCTAGCTAGCTACCACAATTCCTTGTGCTCAGGTGGCCTGGAATGCTACAAAGTCGTGGTTTGAAGTCGTGGTTTACGTGCTCAAAAACCTACCTGGAACGCAGCATAACTTTTCACATTTCCGGGTTTCTCAGAAGCGAAGAAGTTGGGCATCGTCAAACTTGACGTCATAGTTCTATGGCAGTGAATGAGAGGCTACATTAAATATATATTTTTTCTTGTTCCCATTTGCAACATATAGTATTTATATAGTCACAACTTTAAAAAAAGGAAAAACATAGAGAGAGATTGATAACGGCAGTCAGAAGAGAGAAAGATGTCAACTTTACCATCACTTCCACAGCCAGTAGGCTACTGAGAAACGCCCTCACAGCAGCGTTTTATAATTTGATGCAAATAATAGGCTACTAAGTAGCCTATAGTGTCATACATTTACATACATTTATATATAAAAAAGACAATATTTAAAAACGTGTGCATGATTTACATGACCGTTCAAACGCGTCATCACGTGTGTGAAAAGGGTCCTCACTCACGAAGAAAAAATGATTGACAGATAGAGCGCGTTTATGATTGGCTAAAGTTTTCTGATTGGCTAAAAAGGCGGGCCGCTCCCTGAGGCAGAATTGATATTTCAGGACACTTAATATTTCAGTGCTATCTCAGGTAGAGGGGCATGTGTTTGTTATTCCCAAATAATCGCTTACAGAACCTTTAAACTGCCTGATGAGACACTTTGCTTTTGATGTCCTTCTCGACCACTGTGGACGCGTGTCATTGCCGTAGTAATCGCATATCTCCGTTAGTTTATCAGCGTGTTGTTTTGTCTTTTCCAAATAGTGACTGAAGTGGGGGTTAATATTAAAAACGCCTCGATTTTTCCACAGGCTGTGTCACGCTCAACGGGCTTTGACAAGCTCGCGCGCTGCTTATTATTCATGACGATCTCGAGCTGTTTCTGGATGTTGAATAGCCTATAATAATAATAATACACAGAGAGAGAGAAACAGCTCAGGATCAAATGTGCCAATTCTCCACGCCTGACACCAACTGCCGCCGAACGGTCGGCATCTTGCCAGCCGCTCCCGTGATAATGAGCGGGATTTGTTAAACAGTAAATTAATGAATAATGAAATATCCAGGTTGATCAGTTAGGCTCGCGCTGCCTGCGGTCATCACGCCTCGAGCAAGAATTACGCGCGCCCGGCGCGTGTCTGGATAAACCATTTTTACAGTCCATTGCGTGACAACGAGCGCGGGGACCTGAAAGCTCAGACAAAGCTCTTCTTCCTCATCTCATCCCGAAAAAAATAAGATGATGAAAATAGAAAAAAAAAACTTTAGTCTTAGGACGCAATAGCATTCCTCATCAGATCCATTTTAGTGACCAGGCCCGAGGTCTATCAAGAAATCGATATTGGCATTGTATTAATTCATGCATTGTGTTTTACCTTTCCCTCTCTTGATCATGAAGGATAAATGGATTTTAATGACCGATTTTCAACTTATAGCCTACATATGGCTTCAATCAATCATGAATGTTTTGAATAAAAGAGCTCAAAATTGTGTCTGTTTGATTGCTTTTTTGTGAGCTATTGGACATTTTGTAGATGCACATTTTATTTTTTATGCTCTGGGAAAAACATCTACTGAATTTAGATGTGTAGGTCTATGTGATTTTAAAAAAGCTATTGTTTAAAGTCATTATTGAGTAGCCTATAAAAATCAGTGATATTAGATATGGGTTTGGTCTTATGGGCTTTTGTTGTAGCCTATTGTTTTTTGTTTTTTCTTTTCTTCTTTCAGAGGTAATGAGAACCGAGTTCTAGGGAAGGATGAAAGATCTCGGCTTGTGTTGTTTCAGGTCCCGTGGGTAAGAGGGAGGCTAGTCTTTTTTTCTGCTGAAGAGAAATCTCTGAATCTAGTCGAGATCCACGTCGCTCGCGGACATGCGGGTGCTGCACCTGGGTCACAATACTTCACGCATGACGAGTCACGCGACGGAACCCGCGGGCCACGCGCTCCTCCGCATTAAATACACCAGCGCGAGCTGATGCGCGCGGGGTCTGACCTGCGGCCGGAATATGAGTTCCCTTTACTGCCACGACCGCGGACGCACGCCTTCAAGGGATTGTTTTCGATCAATTTGGGCATTCTTTGCTTGCATTAAAACGAGACAGGAAGCATAAGTCTCATTTCCGTTTTACATTTAGTTGATTTCCGTTCTGCTGATTGCATTAGGCTCTAAGTCAGTGTTTGATGATGAAAATATTACGAGATGTTTATATAATAACAATTTTCACAATAATTTTAATGACCGATCTTTACGTTTTAATATTTTTTTTTCAAATAGGCTAGCTCCTTCAATATTTAGCTGATCCGTTTATGATTAGGCTATAAAGAACGCTTAAGGTCTAAAGTTATATTTTGACCTAATATTGTTAATACAGTTGACAGCACTGACATTTATTGAACGCAGCTTATTTATTTCTCATAGGCCTATTACCTGCCTTAGTTCTGTTAGTTAACTATTGACAAAATAAATATCCAAGGAACAGTTTAAAGAATACATGTCTATGCTTTGGGTGAAAACATACTTGGAGGTTTAAGATTAAATAATTTATTCTCTAAATTCTGTAGGATATAATTAATATATAGGCTATATATATATATATATATATATATATATATATATATATATATATATATATATATATATATAATGTATTGTTGCATTTGGACAAATGTATTGCCTAACTAGGCTATATTGTCTAAAAATGCACTTTTAATGCAAATAAAATGATTACTAATGGTAGGTCTCCGTGAGCATTACATATTATATTTAACAGTTATTATAGATGTAGTAGGCACTTTTTTAATTAAAAATACTTTAATAAACGTTTTTGTTCGTTTAAATTGTCACATAATGAAACAAGAACATAAGGGGTTAACCAACCACACTGCAACAGCTACAATAAAACACACGTTTTATTCTTATTTCAGAGGTAAATGAAAATCACCAGACAAGAACCAACTTCTAGCCTTCACCACATAACACCGTATCTATGAAACAAAAAATACAAGATGCTATCTAAAACAAGCGTTCACCCACGCACAGAGACAGTCACAGATAGACGACCCAGTCTATTCCTATGTACATACGCCCATTAAATTAAGCATAAATAAATATATACAAACATAAATAAAAGAGCCTTCCTCGCACAGTAAACCAAATATTAACTTTGACAGACAGGCTATAATCCAGCTTGCGGGACTGCGAAAGTGCGCGCCCACGCCGGTTGAGGTGAGCGCGTAAAAGCTGCGCGTGGCCGTGTCCCAGCACGCGCGGTCACCTGTCCTTTCCTCAGTTTTATACAGACCCTTTTTCAGTCTGTTTTCAAAAGTCTTCTTTTTTTCTTTTTTGTTTCGTTGACACTGTCAACACCACGGTCAAAGCAAGCTTCCATTCAGATGATGTTGGGTTGTAAAACAAATAATCTATATTTAGGCCATAAAAAGTGTTTTCTTTGTCTATGTTGATTTAAGTCTGTTTAAATGTTAGTATACATTAAAAAAAAATACATAAGCAACAGATGAAATGCCATTTGGTCAGCTAAGATGATTGCCATGTTAAAAGTAACCTGCTGGAAATGTCTTCACAACCAAGACAGCAAGAGCAGTTTCAAATACAAAGAAATACAACCAAAAAATACAAAATTGCTTTCTTTCTTGCATTTTTGCAGACAAGCTATTATGAATATTGCCCGATGTGTTTGAAAGAATATGTTAAATCTCACAGTTTTGGTATCTTTATATGAATAATCAGTCTGAGAACGTCATTTGTAATGAATTGCTGTGATTATAACGAAAATGTGAATCTTTGTCATATGGATGTAACATCAGTGAGGGATTGTATGCTTTATTGTAGCACATTCACAGCCTCTTTTTGGCTAATTGCAATAAAAGCAATGAAATCTCCTAGATTTGAAAAATTTATCTCTCTTTCAAGCGATGGAGCAAATGTTTCTCTTAACAACCACGTGTTGGTGTGAATTTGTTTTACTGTAATCATGGCGAAGGCTGAATGGAGTGTATTTAATATTGCAGAACTGTGCACCGATAATTTTGTATAATAAGTATAATTAAATATAGTGTCTCCAAGCAAACCTGTCCTCTCATGTGCTGGCCATTACATCGAAGAACACTCAAATAGCAGGTTCAGATTCATGAGCGTGTGTGTAAAGGACATGTCAAACGTTTATACACAAAAACACACACTCACAAACACTCCTTGAATATGTTCACACTCGCACACCAATGAGATGAAGATGGTGAACGTGTCACGGCAGACTCATGTCCTCCAGTCTCTTGTATCGTATCGTATCGTATTCATTCCTTTCGTTTTCCCGTGATCTCTTGTCCAATCTCCACCTTCAACCCAGAATGTAAAACGCAATGTCATAAAACTAGAGTTTATAGAATCTCTGAACATCTCCAATGACTCCGCCTCCTTGATATCGTATTTCCACAGTTCATTTCCTGTGTTTTCCTCTTTCTCTCCGCCTTTGGAGCCGGGTCCGTCTACGGATGTGTGTCGGTTGGAAGTGGGGTTGTTGAGGAACATCTTGTCGAGGCCTTTAAGGGCTTCAGTCAGGTAATTCTGCAAAGCCGTGAGGGCGGCGCAGATGGCTGGAGAACCAAACCCGTGCGTGATGAAGCTAAAGTGTGACAGGCAGCTCTGGATTCCTGGCTCCAGGATGGGCGAAGGCCGAGAGTTTCCTAATGGAGTGCGATCCTGAGCCAACAGGTCCGTGAACTCCTTACACAACTGCCTGAGAAGAGGCGAGAGAGACCATTCAGATCACAGACCATGCAAAGAAACACAACCAAAACGTTCTTGCATTTCCATAGACGAGCTGTTCTGAATTTCCCAGAGGTGTTATAAAGAATGTGTTCAAGTTTTCAAATTTGGCTTATAATCCGTTTATGGTTACGAGATATGGTTTGTCAGAATATGGTGAATCTTTGTCGTAGATCATATGGATGTAACCTCACTGATGAACTGGACCTAGCATGACGCTTTCCACAAGAGAGACAATTTGTGTTTAATTACGAAGAAATCTTGCTGGAGGTGGCGGCCAGAGAGTTAATTGAACACTATAAATGAAGAATTAGAGACTAATTTGAAGTGAAATATACTTATATGAGCAATAATACTTCTCACAGTGAAAAAAAATGCTTCTTTCAACAATGCACTGTAAAAAAATAAAACTGTATTTTTACGGTAAAAAAACGGCAGCTGTGGCTGCAAGAACTTTACCGTTAAAAATACGGTTGAAAAGTTATTGGTTTTACAGTTTACAGTAATAAACCGTATTTTATTTTCTGATGAAATTTCATTTAGCATTTATTTATTTTTCACACAGACATTAAATACCATCATGGTAACACACATGAAAAAATAATGCATTAAACATTAATTTAACAACATTAAATGTAACATAAAACTCTAAAGTATATAACTGATTAGAAAAAAAGAAAGAAAACTATAAGGAACTATTGTTATTTCAACAGAAATACATAAAATGTGAAGTGTCACACAGGGAATTGTGGGAATGTCAATTTACATTTTTTCACTGTAAATTATAAACGAGTTGTTCATTTTCACTTTCAAAAACTGTCAATTTAACTGTATTTTACAGTAAAATTATATCAAAAGTTATAGTACAGAAACTTTCTGTTAACCAATTAACCGTTTTTAACTTTTTACCGTTTTTGTCTTTTACCGTTAAAATCACGATTATTTTTTACTAAATTCATATGCTTTGTGATAACTTTTCGGTACTATATACTGTTAAAATAAAGCTTTTTATTGGCATTTACGGTTTCATGAAGAACTTAACATCCATAGAACTTTTCCATTCCACAAAAGGTTCTTCTAGTGGAACATTTTCTTTGAATTATTAAAAGGAATAAAAAGGTTATTTTTAAGAACTGTTGAATGAAAGGTTCTTTAGGGAACCAAAAATGGTTCTTCTGTGGGGTCAATGTACTGAACCCCTTTTTGGGAAGCATTATTTTTAAGAGGAGGGTATTGTTGTGTTTATTGTTGTTTGTCTCATGTGGAGAGTCTGTACAAGGTCACTGGATTAAATTTCACTCTTGCAGGAAAGCTCCTGTCATCTGTATTTTGTTTGAATTTTTTTCAATTAAACGGCTCATAAACATTTTATCACCATGAAACATAAAAGTGTTATGCAATCATTTGAGACATTTCTCATTATATAGAAGGATATATTTTATATATTAAATATTTGTTTCTAAGTGTACACTTAAAAAAAAAAAACTTTCCGTGAGTTCTCCCAAAGAACCGTTCAGTCAACGGTTCTAAAAAGAATTGTTTTCTTCATGAGAAGAACATTTAATAATCAAAAGAACCTTTTGTGGAATGGAAAGGTTCCATGGATGCTTTATTTTTATGAGTGTATAGCCAAATGCTCCTTTAAAGATTTTAATGATACACTGAATTTCATCTATGCTGTCTGTCTGGTACATTTTTTTGCATGATGTTCATTTTCTATATGTATTGTTGCTTGTCTCATGTTGAGTGTCTGCAAGGTCACTAGAGGAACTCCATTTCTTATTCTGAAATAACGTCGACTTAAAATGCCAATAAATGCACAAAATTTAGCTAATGGGACAGTGTGGGGTCTAGACATGCTCTGCCTATAGCAAAACTAGTCAGGTGAGTTTGAGGATCAATCACAGTTGCACTAGTATTAACTGTTTCCTATCTAATTCCTTCACCATCTACACAGTGATCCAATCAGAGAATGTCATGTCATTTTTCCTGGCACATCAAGCATGACAAATTCTTTATTCACATTTATCAGAACATATCAGAAGGTTTGTGCTTGATCTTCTGTATCAGTTAAGGAAAAGCGACCTACTCGCTCATGGATTACAGCATACATTTTTCAAGAAATGAATTTAAGTCATAAGTTGAATTAAACAGTCAAATGGAACAGACGCCAACCCTGATTCCATTAAAAATCCCACAACAGAAACTGTCAACTTACAGCCATGGATATTCCTACTTATTTCTTTATATATAAATCTACATATTCTTTTAACTTTGTGTGAAATATTGATTATAAAGGAGAACCTCATACATAATATCAAAGCTACATTATAACTCTGAAAACCCTCATCCATAAATTACCAACACTGTGACTTTAGCATTTGGACATTTATGATGAAATAGATAGAATTAGAAAAGAATTTTTGAAAACTTTCAATTTGTCAGACTTTCACTGCCAAACAGTAAAACAGATTACAATAGCTCTGTAAAATAAATAGGTTCAATACGTGACATGTTTTTATATTGCTTTAATTTTATTTTACAAGATTTTTAGTTTAATCCAATTTGACAAACATCCAAGTTGATTGTACTTAATTTAAGGCAGAAAGATAGCATTTTTTTACTGTATCAGAACGTTTGTGTCTCAATGTCTCGTATGTGGTTTAAGAGATTCTTAATTATCTCATGAGTATTAAAACAGTTGGTCTGACAGGCTCAGTTATGTTGTGTCCCTGGGAATCATGGGTAAAATATCTATTTCTCATCACATTGTGACCAAAAAGTCTCCAAAATATTTCTGCAATATATATATATCATTTTAAACAAAAAGTGGACCATCTACTTTAAATGAAACTCTCCAGAGTTTAGTTTCCAAACATAAGAAAAGAGATCTGCATCAAAGTCTGCATATTTCTGCTTCTGAGAGCAAAGCCTATAAATTAGAATAAAGCCATCAATTTAACTTCCAGTCTACTGAGAGTGTGTCTTTATCTGTCATTATGAGTAAAATGCCGTTCTCAGCGTGTTTCACTTCCTGACAGAGGTAGTGCACTAAACATTCATGCCTTTCTTGCTTTGGGGATAGGGGAAAGAATACAGGCTAACTTTTAGCCATGTGCCCAGATGACATGACATACTAATGACCTTTCAACATTTGACCCTCATATGCTTACAGTTTAAATATGGATCTTGTGCTTATTGTGACAAAGTATGATCCTATATTAATATTAGGCTATCAGCAAGATCATTCATATTTTCTTGCAGTGTTAAAGTAATTTACAATTGATGCATTGTAAATATTTTGAAAAAAGCATGACAAAACATACTAAATTCTTATGGGTTTAGCAGCATGTAGGCTACCCAAATGTACTTGTAATCTTTTCATATATGTAATAATAATAATGCATGGAGCTGTAACGTAAGAACCCGAGCGAACGATCACACTTCAATCTCTAAAAGGTCATTTGTGACAAACAGTTCAAATGCCTCCAACTGGCAGTGTTGCAGAGCCCTGCTGCGGCATCTGCAGTTGTCTGGGCTTGTCAGATTTTGACCCACATTCGCTTTCACGTCTCAGAACCACAAACAGTCTTGTTGTCCAGTCGGGAGAGCGCAGCGCGCGAAGAGCCCGAGGCGCGTGCAGGGGGCGGGGGCGCGCGGGCTGACTGACGGGACTTTGACAGACAGACTGTGAAAGGAGAGGCGAGGGAGGAGGGATGACCTTAGGCAAAACTTCAAGGGGAAAGCTGGCACTTTAAGACTTGAAACATTTCACTTAAATATAATGAGTTTCTAGCTCGGTGCCAGGCTAAGATGGATAAGAGACGCGTGTTTCTGCTGGGCCTGAACTGCCTCATTAGAAACCAGCTAAACGTGTCAAAACGCACTAGGCACTAAGCGGACAGCCATCAAAACGACACACTCCCCAGCAATCCGTGATGGATTTCGCATTCACCTCTAAATGTGGCTACACATTTGCTCAAGCGATTCCCAGCTTCCAGTGCATAAATATCACTTACGCATGCAACAAACACGTTGTGACACGTATATGTACGTACTTTGTGGCGAGCAGCATGTTCTTCCTCGAGTGCAGTTCGTTTGGATCTGTGTGTTGTCTGTTCAGATATTCAGACACGGCCTTTGTAGGAAATTCAGTTTCACAAATGTAGCCAAAGTCCCGAGCCAAATGAACAGCTTCTCCTGGAAATGAAAAATAAATAGAGTAAAATGGAATTAGATACTGGGATCCTGCACATTCTCGCATAAAATATTTTATAGGTTACTAAATTACAGCAGTAGTTGAACTCAGCAGGAGGAAGAGATTAACCAAATGAAAAATTGTGTTGCAGCATCAATAAGACACTCATTTTACAACAATAATTATATGAAATTAGCTATACATGGGTAAAATTTCGTTTTAGTGCTTTTCCATTTGTTAGCTACTTTTTGTGCTGCATTAGGCCTAGGCTATGCAAAAAGCAGATTATAGAAACTCAAAGCAATAAAATTGCATTTTGCATCATGATAGAGAGTTATTCAAATTTTCAATTAGGTTTAAATTGTAGCCTACAATTATTCACGATTAAACAGATATTACGATTAAAAAAAGAAATAGTTTTCCATTGGAATTGGTGATTAGGCCTATTTGATGAGGCTAAACTCCCGAACACATAGGGAAAAAATCGAGGATATGAAGAAAAGAATCAGTGAACATGGGAATCAGATGTCCTGCTTTACCTTCTACTAGAGACGTCAGTAAAGTGACATTCGCTGCTTTGCGTCTCCCCGCGGGCAAATTCAAGCCGATTTTCTCCAGCTTTTCCCTCAGCGATCTGCCGCCATTTTTCGACTTCGCTCTGATCAGAAAAAGGATTATTAGATATGATTCATTACGGATTGACAGCACGAAAATGTATGATTCAAAACTAGATATCTCATTGGCAGTAATAATAATTAAAAAAAAACTGTTTCTCTCAAAACAACAACAACTATACGCTAAGTCAGAAAATGCTAACAGCAGAAACCTGATGTTTGAGTTTTAAATTGAATGCAAGATTTTTAATAGGCCTATAACATTTTTCTCTTTAATGCATTGATCTCTACACTTCTTATGGGTTCTGGCGGGAATGATGTTCTCACCTCCGCAAAACCCCGCCAAGCAAAGAAGCGTTCAGGCACTCTGGCGGAGAGAGGCGTCGTTGGACCTCGCCAACAGTCACTTTATATTTGGATGTGGAGCTGAGAAGCGACAGGCGTCCGGGAACCGAGCAGAAAACCTCGTTCGCGTTCACGGAGATCCCGCCGATCAGACCGTCTTTGTTCATCATCAGAGAAGCGACGCTCTTGTGAGGAACTGGAACTGTGCGAGAGAATCAAACAGAAAATTGAGCTAAAGACCTATAGGCTACACACATTTAACAACTGGGAATCATGACCGCTTTACACTAGCTGTCATTTTTGTATTCACAAAATTACCCCAGTGACAAAACAATAGGTAAGGTAGTATTTTAAAACAATGTCTAGACTAGTTACAGACAGCCTGTGAGAATATTATGTAATGTAAAATCTTGGCACATGAAAGCGCCGTGAGCTCGAGCCCTCGGCTGGCCAGGGTCACCCCGCACGCGCCCGGAGCTGCCAGCGCGTGCTCCTGTTTTCATACGTTAATGCCACGTTCAATAGAAAGCAAGCCAGAATTGTTTAGAAATTCAAACAAGCCTGTAAATTAAAGCCTGCAGTTTATTTTACAGGAGTTTTATGGGTCACCACATCAGCACCATACATCCTTAATTGTTTTAACATTTATGCAGCCTATAATAGGCTACTATAGGCTTAATTTGTATTACATTACATTTGCATCAAATAAAAAAAATAGTTTCTAATACAGCAGTAATGAGGGTGTTTCTAATACAGCAGCTGAGTGATCAATCCATCTGTGACATGCCTGGTTTTGACACTATGTTTGTTTGCATTGTCCCTGCAAATAAATACATAATAAAAAAACTCTATTTTTCCCTCTTTTGAAAGTCAATTGTGTAAACACTATTGTAGAGTTTTTCTTTTTTTCGAAAAATATATTTAATGTAGCTAGCTAGTCTCTCAATTGTCTAGAAGTTTACCCAGCTATGACGACTTCTGCTGAGAAACCCGGAAATGTGGAAAGGGTCAATTGTTATTACTCAATGAATTATGTTATCTAAGCATGTTGTCAACTGTAGCCTATCTATCATCAATGGTGTTATATTGAAAAGGAATGTGGATTCCATGGTTCAGTTTGTGCGATTAGCAATATTCACTGTGATAGATATTTATTTATTTCCCAATTCAGTCACACTTTCCTATCAGCTTTTGTTTCCACAATGGCATTTCAACACTACGCTCATTTGTTGTATTATCGATTGGTGACGGACACAAGCTAATACCATTAACCATTTTTCACCCCAAAAAACACACACTCTCACACGCTGACCGTCAAAGGACGTCAACTAACTTAAGCGCTAATGGGGTAACGAGCGCGCGTGCCCGCGGAGATCTCTACAGGGGATAATAAGAAAACGAGCTGTAAATGAGCTCACGAGATCTGTGCTTAGAAAACCATCCATCACAGCGCCCACTTAAAGGCCTTCTCTTCTGGGAGGCCCGTGTTCCGTTAACTAAATTACCGGCAAACGTCCTTCATAACGGACACATATTAACACGAGCCCAGGGAGTGTTGCTGGAGCTCTTATGCTCTTGTAGCCTATGTCAAAATCTCCGTGGAGAAATTATGTCAACAAAGTAGTGCTGAAATGTCGCTTTTACACAGTCATGTTTTCCGATTTTTGTCCAAGAAAATGTAGATAGGCATACATAAATCTGGAATTTGCCCAAGAGGCCTGTGAATAAAATAAAAGAGACATCTGATAAGAACTTACGGCTTCAACGATCCTAACAGTAGCTAGTCTATGTGGTTTTAAAATCATAGGCCTATTTAATGCCCCCCAATTCCACTTGCTTTGACTGGGTGTCCAAAGTTAAGATAACAGCCAGGTGACATCATTTGAATAGCCTACCAGATGTGGTTCAGCGCATGCGTAAAGGGGTGTGCTAAGGTGTGTTCACCTGAAATGACTTTTTGCCCTAAATCCATAAAGCAGTGATTGTTTATCTGCTCGTTTTCCAAAACGGTGCCGTTGATAATTGAAAAATACCACATTAGCGTAAATACTGACATAAGCAGCATTCTACCAGCTATTTTCTCATTTACCTTTTTTAATGACTGACTGATCCAGGATGTTCATCCCGCCGTTTGCGTCCTCCAAAGCCTAAAAATACATCATAATGTGAAAGCATTTAACGTTTGAACAAAAACCACAACCAATTATAACAATTCAGAAAACTTTAGGACATTGACATTTTGTTTAGATTAGAAAATTAAAGTGAATTCGACCAGAGACAATACCAAAAATAAATAAGTAGCCTAGACATTTCAGGAGCAAAAAATAAAAAATAAAATAAAAAAATAGCGAACAAATAAAAAAATAGCGGATCCAATTAGCGAACATAAGCAATTGGAATTTTGCTTGAAAAAAGAAAAAGTTTAGGTCTCATATTTCCCATTGTTTTCACTTATTTGTTCAGAATAAAACATTTTCCATTTAAATGAGTTTTATTAATGGTCCTGCCTTTGTCAGGAAACGTAAACTAATCTGGATTTAATTGAAACGAAATAATAAATTCTAAAGAAGAAAAAAAAGTCAGATGTCAGTTTTATAATTATTTTGGGAAGAGAGTCAGACAGTCATTATCCAGTCAACTGAACGGGGACAGGCCTTGACTAAAAATTTATATTACCCAGAAACTTGTCAATTGACAAAATTAGACATGATGTGTGCAGAGGAATATTGATCAAAAAACAGATGGTTAGAAAAGTGAACCCAGTAGAAGAAGCCTTAACATATTTGTTTCTAGTGCTTTCATTCCATTGCAACAATTTTTTTCAGGTATGCACGTTTCCCTTAATCCTTTTAAATATTATTTATCACTTACAAATAACAAATTAAAATGTGTTTACCACGACAACAAATGATTGAATAAAAAGCATGCCTTTAGGCTATTTTAAAAATTAAGCTCTACTATGTAACCTATAAGAGAGTTTGTAGCCTACTCCTTTTATTAATAGGATATTGTTCATGAAATAATTCAATCGGTTAAAATATTTATATTATATAACAAAAATGTCAACAGGTCAGAAAACACCCTGAAAATATTAAGCAGAGTTGTCATAATAGCGTTGCAATTATTTAAAATATAAAAATCTAAACTAAATTGATTAACTCATCTTAACTGCAAAAGAAAAATAGCCTATATTCCAAACGATTTATTCCACGTCTCTGTGCAATTTCTACACTGTAAAAAACTTAAAATTGTTAGTAGCCTATACATTGAAATTTAAAAAAAAAACGAGTTAATACAATGAAGGAGATTGGTTAAATCAACAAAACTCAAAATTGTAGGCTGTTATCTGAACCACGGATAAATGGATTTGACAAAAGAAAAAGTGTTGTGATAACATAGCATAAAAACATTTGTTTTACAGTGTATCCCCAAAAAAGAGGTTGTTGTCCAAGCCAAAAATCAAAAACCATAAATCATAACCAACCTGCACATCCTCCATGCCGTGCGCCAGGCCGTGGAGGGACAGCCCGTCTCCCATGCCCTCGAGCCCGTGATGTGCGGAGTGGAGCAGCACGTCCGGTCGGCGCACGGTCGAGTAGTCCCGCCGGGGGTCCAGACCCGAGAGCTGCGGTAGAGAGGCTCGAGGCTGCGGGAGTAAAGCTCCGCTCTCCGTGCCCACGTCCTGCCGCTGACGGGAGCCCCACGGGTGCTGCTGGGGCTGGTGGAGAGCATTCAGAGAGTACGGGTCACTGACGTGCGAGTACGGATCCTGACTCTGGTGATACGGCAGCGGCTGGTACGGCGGGGGAAAGTACGGTGGTTGGAAGTCCGAGGACGGTGTGTGTGAGAGCGGCGGAGCGCTGGAGTACGGACCCTGAGAGACCGAACCCAGCTGGGACAGTCTGGAACTGTGGCTCGGTACCCCATCATGGCGGTCCTTCAAACGGGAAGAGAATATAAACACGGTTACATGCGAATGCAAACACTTGTAAATGAAATTTGAGGAATGAAATAAACTTTTATGAATGTTAGCCTACTGGACCGGATCCAACAAAAGCCTATCGAAAGGATATTTAGCAATACATGGGCGTCCGTAGCGATCCTAAAAAGTAGCCTACATAAGCTTTTAGTAATTTCCGACTGTATAACTCCTAAAAACATCACACAAATGTGGCAAAGGCACCATTAAAGAGGTCGCCTTTCCCACAGTGCGTTTATAAAGTATTGTTGGCGTTCCCAGACTCACCGTGGAGGAATACGTGTGCACTAACATCTGTGCGGAAAAGCGCGAGCTCGCGGAGAGCAGAAGGACACGCGACGGCACGATACACGCTCGCCTGAAGAAACGCGCTCCTTTCTCAACTCCTCATGACCACACACGCAACAAAAACTTGTTTTTTCAGCTCAAATGACTTCTCGTAGGCAATAGGAACCCTGTTGCTCCAGGTCTCGGTTGTGCTGTTCCCGATCCAGAGTGCGCACTGCTCCGTCCGTTCACTCGCTACACCTCCTCAGAATAATTGTTATTCATGACTCCTCTAATATTGCGGGAATACTTAAAGCAGTGGAGAGCAGCGGAGCGTGAAGGCGCTGCTGCTGTAAGTGACGTTCATTCAGGAGGAGGAAACACTCGTGCTCTGTTTTATTCCCCTCTCTGTTTGAGGTCCGGTATGCACGGGTCTAGACCTCTTTCTTTTGCTATTGTTGTCTTTTCTGTTATTGTTGTGTGTCCATTTATCTCCAGCCAGAACAAACGAATCTCCGGAATCAGCTGCTTTGAACAGGGCAGATGGACTGAGGCCTCATTCACAAGCACTACATACTCACATACTTTAATATGCATTAGAACCACTAGCTATTCTGACACTTACCATCCCAAACTCACAATATAAATTCAGATTCCACCATGCACTTCGTTGAGTTTATAAAAAGAAGACACATCAGTTCACCTCTTGAAAAAAATCTGCATTTCTGGAAACAGTCTTTCCAATATTCACCATAACTAGCCAAATTATGCCCTTATTATTCCATACTCAATAGTTTCACATCACAACACATGCATGAGCGTTTAAGGGCCCATGTTTTTGCCACACACTTAAAGGTAACAGCATTGCACTAATATGATAAAGCATTTCGATGCATCATCGAGGTTTAGACAACCTAACAAATTTGGTTGTACAAAAAATGGTTTAAGTAAAAAATAATAATAATAAAGACAAATGTACTTTTTGAACCGGGTGACATTATAAAGTCCCCCACTAATGGAGCCCATTAAACAGCTCGTATAATGGTCGATTTCACGGACTGGGGTCGAAGTGTTTAATTACGCGCGTGACGGTGACTGTGAGAGAAAAGCCATGTGTGACTCTCTGGGTCGGCATCCCGCGAGGCTTTTCCTAAAACCACCACGAGTCTCTCCCACGAGCTCGAGACCATTCAAGGGAATCCACGGGACTCCCACGCGTGACTCTGCGTCCTCTCCTTTTCTGGATGCGATTCCCAACACACATTTTCAGTGCACAATTTTTGTTTTTATGCTAATAGCCTACTTAAAATGCTTAAAATATCTAATTCAATACATAAAAAACAATACAAATGCTTAAACCGTGCCTCGATTATACAAAAAAAAAGAATTTCAGAATCTGTTTTATTTTTAAAAAAATTTCGAAGGCTATCAAAATTTCAAAAGGCTAAAAAACATAAAAAAATCATTTTATTTGTTATAAAAAAAACAGGCTATTAGAAATATATTAAAAGGAAATAAAGAAACCTGATAAAATTTAAAAATGGTAAAATGGTTTCAAAAATAATAGAAAAGACCGAAGTAAAATATGACAAATGTTTTTATATTAAATAGGCCTATATAAATATATATAAATCTCTATAACAGTGAATATTGCTATATATAAATATATAGGCCTATTAAAATCTTTTATATATTTTATTTTAAATTAAACCTTTATCATTTGATTTTCTTCATTATTTTAATAACCACCATAAACCCCATGTAAAAAAATAGACAAATATTTGAGGAAAAAAAAAAATCCAATCACGACCAAACGCAACGTAACTTTTGTCGTTCTATAAATAAATCATACAGTGAAAAAAACACAGATGCGGATGCAGTTTGTAATATCTTCTCTTTACCTCGTATATATCTTCATACTTGACATTTTCCACCAGTTTCCACAGCATGTTCGCGCGCTGATCCCTGTATAACGAGTGCATTCATGTGAAGAGTGAAGATCTCAACTCTCTCTCTCCCTCTCTTTCTCTCTCTCACTCACTCACTGGAAACGTAAAGCTCATAGAAACATCACCGATTCCCTTTCCCTGTTGCTCCGCGATGTGTGCTCGTGCTGCAGCGCAGTTGATACAGTGAATGTCTAATGTTAAGTGTGTGTTGACTTTGGGTTGCATGTAAAGCTGCTGCGGGGGGATTCGCTGAGACTCCAGCTCCATCATCAACCGCAAATGAAATGAACGTTTAACAAACGCTGCAGTCAGCCATTTTACAACGTGTGACCGTGAGGAAACACAAGAAAAAGTAAACCTCAAATAATCAATAGCTCCCTACATTGTACAAAATTAGATAGAAAAAGTTGCTGCCTTAAATTTTGAGTAGCCAACAATTGACTTTATCAAGTTATTTCAACTTAAATTACATTGAACTGACTAAATCCTGTAGCTATCTTGTTAAAATAGTAGCTTATTTTAGTTTCAAAACATTGTAAAAACATATGTAGTCATAACTTATTGAACATCTATTTTTTTTACCGTGTAGTTTTCGATGGCTATAGGCTAGTTTAGAAGGATTCAGGTTGATTGGGACACTTTTCTCCATGTCATCTCCCAATCACCCTGAATCCACCCCTATATAGGCTATATAAACAGGTGAAATAGGAAATGAGGTAAACTCTCAATTGAAGATTTAAAGATAACCAACTGTTTATTCACTAGAAATAAAAGAGGTTTGATTGATCAGTGTTTCGCTACAACTATCAGATTACTGTCAGTGCTGTAAGCAAACATTACCTCAAAGCCAATGGCGTGAAGGGAGCGAGGTCAGATGTCCACAGCCTCGATATAGCCTCAGATGCCTGAGTGAAGGTCCAGTGCGCCCCCTGCTGGCCACTGTCAAACTAACACTAGCCTACTTGAGGAGACTACAAAAACAACGCTTCGGGTTGAGGCTTTGACTGCATGTAAATAGAAGAACAAAACGTTTCAGAGGTTTTGCGGTGCCGAAAGTTACTAAACTTCATGTAGGCTTCATGAAAGCTTCATAAAACGTCATCATCTGCATGAAATTTCGGACATCCAGAAGTCGAACTCAATCCAGCTCCTGCAGAGTTAAGCCTGATCCTTCCGTTTATTACACACCTGATCCTTCGCTAAGCCCCGCCCCTTGGATACTCTTGATACTGAAGTTCGTGTAACTTATGATCCATTTGAATTTAGAGGTTTAGTCCAATTTTTTTCAATCGCTTTATATGATGAACAGAAGCTAGTCTTATATTCACATGTAAACATCAATCAGCGAACACAAACATAAGTCCAACTGCCTCAATCGATTGACGCAGGAGATCAAACCTCATTGGTTCTTGAGGAAGCTCAACAGGAGGATGATTGTTTATGCGACTAAAAAGCCTACATTCAATCTGTTCTTCATATAAAGCGATTGTAGACTCTTCTGAAAATTTAGCTAAATCACTAAATTCACGTGGATTAGTTTTAGGATCTACTTTATGAACTTTTTGATGCAGTCAAAGTGTTAGTTGAGTAGCTGTCAATGGTGGGCCAGAAAGTGGGCCTTCAAAAATATCTTCATTTGTTTCCCGAAGATGAACGAAGGTCTTTAGAAGGACATGAAGGCCAGTAATTAATTAT